>JALDNG010001852.1:0-48223 GCA_024349245.1 Neodontobutis hainanensis | reverse complement strand
ACAAAACACGATAATATATTCTTGTTAGAAATGGATAAAAACACGTTTCGAAGGTTTATTCTTCTTATGTGATATCAGGGCAGTTTTTCTATTTTTAGCAAACTTATTTAACACTGTGTATAAATACGATTTCGTTAATATTTGTATTATTAACCTAAAACGCTGATACCAAATAGTTATTTTGTGTGTGATATATATAAATAAACTCAACCTCATATTTTGAATAAGTTAATATTAATCTTGAATTTAAATTGGCTAATATGTTAATTTGAGATCATCACAGATACCAAATATTTTGTTGTTATTATAAAGATTATGTGTTTGATTATCCTTCATGTAGTTTAAATAAATTTTATTTTGATGTACCAAAAAGTATGAGGAAATCAATTTTTTAGAATCTTTTAGTATTCTAAAGTTATTTAAATTCATTTAGACGTCAGGAGTAACAGATTTATATGAAAGAAAAAAATGTACATTTTTTATTCAATTCTTAACATTAAAGACAAACTTTTAATGAGTAGATTAAACAAAAGACAACGACGTATAAAAGGCGGAAAGAAATGAATACTAATTTTAAGAAACTTTTTAATGATGATTCTGTGTGATTTAGAGTGTTATATGTAACTTGTATTAAATTTTAATTTGGTTTATAATCAAACAAGCTAGGTTAAGCTCTTAGAAGAAAGTTTAATTATTTTTAAAATTTTAATGATCAAATATTGGTTCAAATTTTTATTTCTGGATGTACGTAATGAGGTTTATTATTAACGGGTTAGATTTTTCTGCAGTGTATATTTGTTAATCGTACATGTAACATGACTTATTTTTATCCAACGTAATATATCTCATTATAATTGAACAGAATATTTGTATCGAAAGACTGTTTAACAAAGTTTTATTTTTGCTGTTTTGTGAAATTCTAAGAAATTAAAATCGATTCTGGATTACTCTGAAACATGTTTTCACTTATATATTTTCTTATTGTAGCATGAATTCATAGGTTTTGTCGTTCGTAACTCTTTTAAGCACGATTCGCGCTAACTTTTTATGTTATTTTTTAAATGAATATTCCTTATATAAACCTTTAATTCTCTGAAGAAGATTGGGTAATTTAATATGTGATCCCTAATTTTTTAAAATAAAGCTACCTCTAAATTTTCTTTCAAAATTCATTATGTTTAACAAAAGGCTCATATATACTCGTTGTTCTCTTTGAATTTAGAGAGCATTTTGAATTTTATCTTAAAACCATAATCTTTGATAAAATTATATTGAAATAATTTAATTCATACTCGTGATTTATTGTCATGATAAAGGTCAAGAATAATTTCAGGTGATGATTCTATCAGACTATCATATCGTTTATCTTGTTATATTAGAGTTGTTTCATCGTCTAAAAAATTAATATTCTTTTTTTACCAATTAACCTATAATTTTTGATCAATTATTTACTGTGGATTTTGTTTGGCAGAATAAAAAATGAAGTTGGTACCTTTTTGAAGATATAAAGTATTGTTGCTTGTCAGTCATATTTTTTTAAATAAAAAACTTGATAAATTATACTGAATTTGGTATTTTTATATAACTTTTTACGATGTGTTTTTGAAGCTGATTAACATGTACATAAAGTTATTGCATCATTTCATTCTTGAAACTTGTTATATTTCATGTTTTCAGTCTTAAATTGTAAATTTAACAAGGAGCATTTTCAAAGTATTATGCTTAGATTCAAATATATTTCATTGTATACTGAATTCAAATTATTATAAATAGATAAAAATGATTGAATATATATTCTGATCTCAACTAGGTTTGTTCGGTATCAATAAAAATCCATTTTATCTTAAAGGAAAAATATTTATTGATTCCTAGATTTATGGCTTATCATGAAAAAAACATTGTTTCGTAGAAAATCTACTTTTTGGTCTCTATGAAGATTATTATAATCTTTATCTTTTAAAATTGTGTGTGGTTTTGGGAAAAAACAAATATAGAGTTGTTTAGGCGATTATTTTTTGTACTTTGCTTGGTAACGTTCTAATATTGTCTTTTCCAGGTTTATTTGATATTTTTTCTGGATTTATACAAAGTTTCGACATTTTGATAACGTTGAGGATATTTCGATTTCAGAGTTCTGAGTTCAATTTTTCGATATATCTCTCATTTACACAATAAAATCAACAGTAGAATCGAACTTGATCATTTAATATTTTAATTTTTGATAGAATTAATTTTATTAAAATTTAGATTTATAACCATGTTCATGATCTCTCAAATTTCACTTATATCCGAAAAATTTATCGTCTTGCAATCTTAGTTTATTGATATATTTTAACATGATTCAGAATGATATCGGGGTATATATAACAGTTTATATTTATGTATTATTTAATTTGTGATACCACTGGTATATAATTAGCTTAAAAATAAAATATTAAATGGTTATTTTCCCCCTTAAAAAGAGAATGATATTTTTAAACAATAGTCGTCAAATTTATGACAGATTTTTTTCGGTTGATAAGAATATCAGATTTAAAGACATTATATCAAAGTATAAAGCATGATCTTAATAAAATAGCAATTAATATTTTATCGAGTGAGTGTTTCAATAAATATCTCATGCTCGATGAGAGCTCTGAGCTTCCTGTAAAAGAGGATTTCTCTGACATTGGTGATAGCTAATAATCTTGATGCACACTGATATGTTTTTTCATAACCTTAAGTTTACATAATTTATAGACAATAATTGATCAATCTGAGAGAGTAAAAGTTATTAGTTTTTATAAAACCTCTTTGCAAGATACATAAATGAGCAAAATATAAAAAATGATCTACTATAAGAAGACATTATGGTTATGTTATCTAATGACTCATTATTTTAGCTTATCATGACTTTTAAAATATGATTTATAAAAACTTTTTTCGGTTTTAATAATCATGTCAAAAATTCTTTCCTTGATTTATAGATTCTATTATGTAATTTAAATGAACATTTTGAGAAGCCTTTATTCGTTAAATAAAATTCTATTGTGATTTTTTTGAAATTAATTCAGGTAAATTTTAAGGTTTGTTGTGAAGTAAATTTGACCAATTGAATATTTTTTTCAAATAAAACAATTTTAAAAGTAAAATATAGTCGTTGTTTGAAATTCATCCCATGAATCGAGTTTCCGTTTTCTTAAATTTTATTTTCAAAAATAATCATTTACAATCCTACGATCTTCAACTTTGATCGTATTAGTACATCAATCATTGTTACTTTTGACATTTTATCACAGATATATTGAGTATTATCATCTTTTTAGGTGTGGCAGAAGGATTACTGCTTTTTCTTGAGAACATTTCATGATAGTTTTTTAATATTAGGGAGTAACTTTGTTCATTCTCATCAATCAAAATGTATTAAATAAAAAAATCATGAGGTTATACATTTTTATAAAAATTTTTTTAATTTGAAGTCCGTATTTTTAAATTATTCACGAGCACAAATCAAATGAACACCAATATATTTATAAAAAACAAAACATACCTTCTTAAGCGTGGTGAGTTTAACTGAAAATATTTTATCCATTATCGATATTATAATATTTTAACATCTATCACTCAAATATTATCGAATACTATATTTTTTGATTTTCATGTTTTATAATATGTAAAATTGTAAAACAATAATATTGTCACTTTTAAGTGCCAAATATTCCATGTTTCTTTATTGAGCGTAAAACAAACCCCCACCTATAAAATTTAAACTAAATTTATGTCAAATGTTTTATTTAAAATTTTATGAAAAACAATCACTTATATATATTAAAAAATAGGCTTAAAATGTCAGAATGAGTGAAATTATTAAGGTAATTAATTTAAATGCTAATCTAGAAATGCTTTGAATTTGCCTCAGATAAGGATATTCAATCATACTTCTGTTTCATCTGACAATAATATTGATGCTTTTAACACTTAAATTGGTATATGTTGCTTTAAGACATCCTATTTTGGGCTGTTATAAAATTTTTAAATCATTTTCAAAAGATACGAGTGATGTTTTAGTAAATGATAGTTTTTTTTCATTCTTCATAGTAACTGAGAATATTATGATGTTTATGAATTTTTTCTATCAAATTTTTGTTTTCTTATAATGTCGTCTTGCTGATTTTGTAAATAAACTCGAAAAAATTAAAGTTTGTCGAAGATTAAAATAACATAAATTTTCAAATAAGAAGGTTTTCATAGCACTCATCGTATACACAACGGTGTTATATATAAAAGATTCATATTCAATAAATTTTTTTATTATTATGGTTATTAAATTTAAGCAATGAATAATTGTTTAAAACGTTGACGAAAATGTTTATAAAGGATGTCGGGACTATTTAATTTAACAAATATTTTTCATTGCTACAATTTTGAGACACTTTTTATAATTTTAAATATTAGATTCGTTTCAAGAAATTAGCATTTTCTTGTTCGTTGTCTATTTAAATATATGAAATAATGTTACTTTTTTTAATTTCTTTCAAGAAATAAAGATTTAATAGAAACATAATTCCAGGAGCATTTACATACAATAAATTATAAAATATTATAATGTTTGAAAAAATAGGTTATTCAAACATATTTTCATGAGAATATTTAAATTTAGAATTTGATATTAAAATTATTTTAAGATGAATTTCTGATTTTACGATAATTTAAAATATCACATTTTAAATATCAGTTAATATATTGATATCTCATATAAAAACTTTTTTGATGTTCTTTGATATTTAAATTCTATATCTCAGGCATTAATCTATGTACATATTTTTTTCCTGATAGAAGTCAATCTAAAGATATGCACAAAAATCGTGTTTTCTGGTAGTGCTTTCGTTTTTGTCTGTGCAATATATTTTATGAAAACAAACTATTTTTACTTGAAAAGCACATTGTAAAATGAATGTTAAGTATCGTTCATAAATATAACCCAGATTTGCTCGAAATATTTCTCACTTTTTGATTTCAAGATATTGAAAAATTTTGAAGAAGTCGTGGAACAAAAAATTAAGAAATAATTATTTGCTATATATAATGGTATTTTTGATAGTTTGATAAGTTTTACAGGTTTTATATAAAATCACTCATATAGAGGAGATTCTTAAATTTTGATCATATTTTAAATCTGTTTTTAGATTTTAGTTGTTTATATATTATCTTAAATTTTTCGAGATTTTCATCCAGTGAAGAAATAATCAATGAAGTATCTAGATATGTAACTTTCATGTTTGTAGGTTGAATGAATCATTCAATACATGAATTAATATTCTCTGATATTTGACTGCTCGTATTAAAATAGATATAAGGCTCTCCAAAATTATAGGTTTGGCCAAATGATAAGGTTAACATGTCATCTATTCTTCGATTGTTTCTCGAAATCGATTATTTACATCATATGAGACATTAAAAGTTTTTTAATATGACTTAAATATATCTAAATATCATTTAAAATCTACATTGATCAAAAATGAGTTTTTTTATTTCGATTTGGAGTATAAAAGGTAAGTGTCTGCAAGTTTATAAAATATTATTTTCTTGAAATGGATTGATACAAACAACAAATTTTTGAAGATTCAAAACGCAATGCAGAATACGATTTTAATAATGTATCTCAAAATATGTAGAGAATATTATTTTAGATTAAATCATACAAAAATTTAACATAATTTTTTCAAAATAGATACTTGTGCGTCCCACACTCCACAAGATCTAGCAGGTATTTTCATTTGATAAAATAAGAAATTATCTACAATTGAAACATTTAATTTTTCAACTTTTTTATTTAAATGTGAAATTTTAAAAATATCTAAAAAATGAAGAAAAATAGAGAAGTATATATGAGTAAAAAAATCAAAATTCCAATTTTAAAAATTTTAGCTCATTGATTATGAAAAAAAGAAAAACCTTAAAACAGGAAAAGATTAGTTGCACGTATCTTCAGAATTTATTTAATTACATCAAGCAATATAATCCTCTTTATAATGAAAATTTAAAGTAAGTTAATTTGAAACTAAAAATCACTATTATTTTTAAATTGGCAGTTATCAGTAAACATAAAGTATCCTTTATCACAATGAAGGATATTGATATCAACGTTATTATCTGATTCACAATAGTTTCTGAAAATTTAATATGCAATCAATTGGTTTTACAGAAGCAATAAGAAAAAATAGATTCTTTGAAATAAATAAGTACATTATACATATTCGCCAAATCTTGCACGAAAGGCATAATTAAAAACCAAAGCAACCGTTAATAGATTGGTTTCAAGTGTATGCTTGAATACCTGAAAGATTTTATAACAGAATATTAAAGTTTCAGACCATGAAAACAACAAAATTGTACGGTCATCGAAATCCCCTGGGCATTCCAATATAATTGAAAAATATCCTTGAAAATAAAAGTTGGACACGTTCAACGAATCAAAATATAAAGATCAAATTGTTAAAAAATTTTAATTTAATTCATTCTGTAATTTCTGACTAATTATTTGAAAAAATATTTTTAAGATAACTTTATCGATCGAATTATAAAAATTCACTGTTTGGTCAACGCATTTTACTATTTAACATTTTTGTGTTTTTGAAATTTCCATTCCATTACGATTCTCAACAAACTTTGAATTGAGCCGAAAATTAATCGTTTACTGATGATAGAGATCCAGAGTTAATTATGAATTTTATTTCTTTTGATATATTCACAAAACAAAATTTATAAAACATCAAAAAAACATAGAATAATGAAGAATATAATGCAATGAGGAGTATTTTATAAAAGTTAATGACATCAGTAAACAAGCTATCGTGTGAATAATACATTTTAACGAGTTTATTTTGATCGATAATCTGTGTATTTTATTCCTAAATTTAAAAGACAATTTCCCACATTTTGATGGTGATTAATTATGTTCATTAATTATACCAAATAACATGTTCCTCAACTTATGAAAATGAATGCAGCCAGTTATAACATAATATAGATCAGGTTAATATCTATGTATGTTTTTACTTACAATTTGAGGAAATATTTTGTGGTTAAATATAAAAGTGACCGTTAGTAGATGTTGCGTTAGTCAAAAATTATATCGTTGAACAAATAGTTTTAACGACACGAATTAAAAATAAATATTCAATCAAATAAGAAATAAACATTTTTTATCAAAAATTTATTTAATTATATATTGAGTGTTTATTATTGAAGTGTATAAATAAAATTAAACCATACTAGATTTGGTAAGTTATGTATTATGCTTGTATTTGATGAATAAAACAACTTCTTGAATCAAATGACATTTTAGACAATAGTTGACAGAAAACGTCTCGAAATTTAACATGGTACCTTCGATTAAAAGGAATATATGTTTATCGTACCACTTAGAACGTTATTGAACAACTAAAACGTTTATTTTCGAGAGCCATATTTGAAACCTTGTTTTATAGACAATTTTTGAATATTTTTCATCAACTATAAAATATTTTATGATTTTCAAAAAAAGAATTTCAACGTAGTCTCTTTAAGATTATTTTTAAAATTAACTCACCGTGAGATCTCCACTGAAATTATTTGAACTTTGATGTCTTAATTTTTTTCTTGTGTTAACATAGATTTTTAAAAAAATTATAAAAACTAACATCGGATTATTTTTCTAAACAAACGTTAATGTTTCACAATTTTACAAAATTTATATTTAGAGAGGGATATTTTATGAATTATTAACAGTAAAATGTTGTATGATTTTAAAAAGGTCTAAATTTACAAAATTCATATTTCTGTTATTTATAAAAGAGATTATCTAATACTGCTAGATTGTGCGCACTAAAACCGATTGATTATTCACGTGATAAAATGAAATTATTTTTTCTGTTCCATCTATATTTATCAGGTAGTATATTCGCGTTTTTATAAGTTTTCTTTGGGTTTTAGAAGTAAACACATTTTACTCATATCACAATAAATTTTAACATCATTTTAGTTATTATTGATAAACCTTTTGTTGAAACATCAAGACATTGTGGTTTATGCATCGTACTTAGTTATAAAGAAATTAGGATATTTTAGAGAAAATGAAAATTTTTCTAAACGGTTGGATGTTATCTGAAAAACATATCTCGAATATTAACACTCACTGCGTTATTTGGTTTCCAGAGAATAAACAAAAGGTATAAATGTTGTAAAAACCTAGTGTTCAGAGATTGATAAGCTATTATTGCAAATAATTCATTCGTTGAACTCAAAAAAAATTTGTAATGATTTAATGTTCTGTCGTAATGATGATCAACTTTTAAGTCCCTATTTTCAACCACGTGATGCACGGTGTGAAGTATTTCTGTCCTCAATGTAGAATACAGTTATGCGAATGTTGGATATCATGAATGGACCTGAATTTAGAACATTTTTTTATCAACTTCCACTTGATGAATGTTGGTCATTCTATAAAGAATATCACTATAATGTAAAGAGATGGTATAACATTAAGTGTTTTAGAATAAGTTATAATTTTGTGTGGTACACGTTGCAGTTAGCACTTACTGCTAATGTAACTAAAATATGTGGGATGTAGAGGATATGAAATTTTTTTTTCAAATTTAACTCAAAATCCTGAAATAAACATTCAATTATTTTTTATTTTTTATAAAGTACAAAACGATATTGAAGTGAAATTATTTTTAAAAAATAATTGATTTATTGGTAATCAATTAATAGAACGGCTTCTAATTTTTCAACCTTGTAAATTAAATTTTTTTATATTTATTGTATAAATCAATTAATAGTTACATTTTTGAAAATTTTGTGAAAATTTTTCAAGTATTCTGTAAAATTATTATCATTTTGTTTGAGATTTATTTTTGACAACTCTTTTTACTGCTGAAATCTTTTGATAAGCAAGAATAATTCAAATTTTTTTATTTCTTTGAATGTAAAGTCTCAATAATTTACAAAATGTTGATTAAATTTAAATATCATTTTATTCTTGTGTTTTGATTCGTGGAATTAAGCATGTTTAATTGTTTAGGTGATGTAACGCGATTTTTATTTGAACATTTTGACATTTTCACCAAAATCACCAGAGCATTCATACATTCAGAAACTGGTTTAACATGTATTATATATTGAATGATATGAATTTCTAATTTTTAAAATTATTTTTACATTTTGATAGAAATTAATTGTTTTTATCTGGCAAAATAGTTTTTAAATATCACATAGAACAAACATCAAGATATATAGAAGCATCCGAATAATTTCATGATTGCTTAAAAAATTGATTTATGAGAAGAAATTCATTTGATAAATCCTTTAAACTAATTTAAATGTAATTATATATTTTTTATATAAATCTTAGAAAGATAACCATTAAATATAAGATTAATCGATTTATTTATTTTTAATATGATGAATAGAATTTTTCAATTTGAATGACCTATTTTGTTCTGTTCGTCGAACATAGTTTTTATATGTACCTTTTTCAGAAAAAATTAAAAATCGTAATAAGAGTTAAATATAAACACATGATTAATATGATCATTAATTTTTAAATTCACTTTGAATATTAATAACTCCAATATTCATCCAAATTAAAAATTTTTCGTAAGGGTTTTCCTCATATTTCTGATTTTCAAAAATTTTTTGAAAATTTTTATCTTTACATGTTTTCATATTTATGTAACTTTAAGTTATTTATTTTTCGATAAAACTATCATCAATTAAATAGATAATCGATAAATTTGATAAAAGTCATCTGAATTTTATTTAGATACGACATGAATCTGAAAGAATAATTCTTTTATCAATCTTCACCTTTGAGGTTTCAAATATAGCTTTTATATCACGTAGATTAAAGTATAAATCTTCATTTATATGAAATATTCTTGAATGAAATGATTGTATACAGTCCTTAATTATTTGTAAATAGTATCACATATGTAGTTTATTTGTGATTCCTATTCAAACAATAATTATTTAAATTTATGAAAATTATTTTTCGTTAATTTTGTCTCAATATTTGTAATGTATTACAATTCATTGATGTTGATGAGATTCGAATCAGATTGAGGTTCAAACCCTGAATTATATTTCGTTATATATTACCGTACCAAACTGAATTGTTTTTGAACTTCATAATATTATCAACAATTTATCAAATTAATTGTTTAAACTATAAATAGTATCTAATCAAACCATAAATAAAAATATTTATTTCGACTTATTTACAAAATCAATAAATTATAACAAATTAATGATTTTTCGTGTTACAGTTTTATTTTAGTTATATGATATTATATGTCAATAATATCAAAATAAACAGATTCAAAATTACGAGTTTATTTTAAATATGAATTGTTCAGATATTTTATTCCTAAATTATATTAAAAACAAAACTAATTTTACCCTTTTTTGTTTGGATAATAAAAGGAATTGACAAATATTTTTTTGTAAAAGTTCATAAAATTAAAGTTACTAAATATTATGAAGCGCTATTCACTGTAAAACTCCTGAATCTCAATTTAAATTTTACGAAGAACGAGGTTAAGCTTGTCATAAAATTTCTATATTATCATTTCTTTCCCCAACAAAAATTAGAAATCTATTTGACAAATATACATCGCTTTTTATTCATCTCTCATTTTTATTTTTGAGATTTAAGAAAATCAATCAAAAATAATTAAATACTTAACTTATATTTTATAAATTAAATAAATAAGTTTTTTTTTAAATATGGTCACAGGAACAGGTTTTTAATAATTTAATAGTTTTCAAGTTGTTATAAATTTAATATAATTATTATGATTTAAAAATGTTTTACAATATATTATTAATAACATAATAAATTAAATCCGCGCCCATCCATTCATCAGATTTACATCATTTTTTGGTAAAATAAAGTGAAACTTATCAGGTCATTAATTTGAGAAAGTTTACTTCTCTTGAAATACCTCCATTAAATATCTGCTGAATAGGTTAAGGTGTACAGCTCTTTAACACTTTTTGAAATATTTTCCTGGGCTAATACAAGGCGTTGGGTCTTTTGAATTTAGTATACCAAAATCTTAATTCTTTCCTAAGTCCATAAGGCTATTCTTTACTCACTTAATATTGTTGGCAGGGAATAAACGATGGCATTTGGCTTGTTAAGACTGCACAGGAGTACTATACGCATGGGGCCAAAACAACTTACAAACTTTCCCATCAATTCGCGGCCTATTTAACGCTCATCAGTCCTCGCCGATGAGTAAACGTAAAATCATATTTTTTTATCATGTTATAAAAATATTTTATGAAATGTTAAAAGTCATAAAACTTTTATTATATCACTACTAAGGATTAAAACGTATCATCTTTATGAATTGAATTTTTAGATACAATATTTTATAATAATTTTGTGATTAAAAACTATCAAATTTTTTCAAAGATATTCAACAAATATAAAGTGATCAATACAAATCACAAAAATTATGATTTTGAGAATGCTTATTTTCAAAAACTCTAAATTATCACGAATATCTTTTCTTGGTTCATTGATCTGAATTTATGGGGTGATTAGGAATCTTATTTTATCAAAAACGTTCAAATTACAACATCAAATTTTGAAATAGATTATCTTTAAATGCATTTTCATGAGTTATATTCTTAGGCATAAATAATGTTTTCATTGATAAGATTTAGCTTATTATTTTAAAGCTACCGTCACTCCAATTTAAAAATCAAACTTTTTGGTTATATTTCGTGCTTTTTAAACTAAATAGCTTCAGTATCGTCTTGAATATTTTTTATCAAACCTGACTGATAATAAATAAAGTGAAAAATATTTTTAATTTGATGAAATTCTTTTATCGAGAATGAAAAGTCTTATTATTTATCAATAATATTGTCTCTTGTTATGAATCTTATAATTTTATAAAACTCATTAAAATTATCTCAAATTCATCTTTATTTCATTTTTAACATTTTTAAAGCTCATTTTTTTGTCATACTTATGGAAGAAATATGTTTCTGATATTTTTAAAAATTTTTACCTATATTTTCTCGCTCTAGCAATTCTCTTCATTCTATTTTGTTCTTTCAAGAATATAGAATATCTTTTCTTGTGTCGAACACTTTGAACATTTTATCCAATCATATTACCCCATGTTATTCAACTATTTCGATAAAGTAAGATCTGCCCTTCGGCTCTATTGGAGGATACTACTATATTTTGATTATTTTCAGATAATTTTGTCGTTTCGTTTATTTTAATGAACCAATCTTATAAAATTCACGAAAGTTTTTTTTCCTTTCAAATGAATTCAACAATTTTTTCATGAAAGGAAATATTATCTTTGGGTTTCAAGTAATTATGAATTTGAACTAAAAATGGACGTTATATAGAAACGTCTAAGAGATAAAACTATTTTGAACTTTTATTCATGTAAAATAGTATATTTGGGCAATAATTCGTTTCAAAAACTGTGAAAAAACAAAATCAAAGTCATTTTGAAAATAAAATGTTTAAAAATATTTAAATTTATCATTTATCGAATATTCCATCTATTTGTCAAATTTTATATCTTTTTAATGTCAAATTTATATTTAACATCTTTATTTTTCTTGAATGAAAAAAATTTTAATTAAATAAATCTCACCATTTATGTTTGAAGTATTTTTTAAATTCAAAATTACATATCGAAACTTCAAGTTAACTTTTATAAATGTGAGTATTCAACCGGTGATATCCCAAATTGTGAATATAAGAAAAACTATTTTATTTTTTAATCTATTTTTGATAAATATTTTTTATTTTTATTAAATTTAAAAAAATTCTGATGAATTCCATTTATCGAAAAGTGATGAAGATCTATTTGATATATTTAATTTTAAAAATAATTTTTGGAAACAAAATCTTTAAAAATTAAACTACATTCAAAATAATATATTTCATAAATTAAAATCAAAAAAACAGGTGTATTTTTGGTGAGATCTCTCCAGTAAGGAGAAAATAACATAAATCAAATTGAAACAAAAAATCACTTTTAAATGATATTATTTTAATTCATCGAATATTTCAACAGATTTATTTTCGAAAATCAAAATTGTAACTTTATTATAGGTGTTAAATTTTATTTACATGATGGAAAGATGAAGCAAAATATTTCATAATATTAATTTTTAGATCCAAACATAAGCGGTTTGGTTTGACCAATTTTAAAATTAGCAAATGAGGGCTACTTTAGATGTTAGAATTCTACATGATAATTATTAAAATGATTTTGAAATATAAGTATGACTTAAATTTATACTTTGAATCTCAACATAGCTACACGTCATTTGATTTGAAGTATAAATCTCAAATAGTATGTTTTTCGAAAACATTTTGTCTCATGACTTTGCATTAATACCAAAAAAAAATAAAAGGTTTATAAATTCTAGGAATCAGTAAAATCTTCCTATCTTACGTATATGCGTCTAAAATTGTTAGTTGAATCATTTTCTAATAATAGAGATGTTAAAGAATTTTATTCAGAATGTTAATTTTTTACATTTATGGAGTTAAAATGTTAATAAAGCTTTTTATCGTTTTGAGCTCTTTCAGGTTAGTCAAAAACAAAATATAAGCAAATACGCATAATTTTTTGATTCCGTAAGCAGGCAATGGACTAACAAATGATGTTGATTATAAATCTCATGTTCGTACAAATTTGATTTGAAATTTACAAGAATCGCAAGCAGAAAGTATTTTTATCTATAAATCTACAGATTTAAAATAATATGGCATTTTATTGTTCAAATACAATCATGAATTATTTTTAAAGTTAAAAATGTTTTAATTTATAATTTTGCAATTTTACGTGGTTAAATTTTTCCAGAGTTAATTATTAAGAAATAATAAAATAGACTGAGAGATAAAACTTATTGTTTTTATTGTAATTTTTAAGGAATATTTTGAAATTTATTTTCATTCATATTTTTGTATAAATGTAACAAATTAACAGTCGATGAAATTTTGTCCTGTCCAATCATTCAGAGATAATTTAAATAAATTCCATTTCATAAATTTTTAAATTTTATTTGATATTTATCTTATGTTAAATTTAAATTATTGTGATTGGATGTCAGCAAAAAGTTAAAATATTTTTATACCTGAGCATTTTTAGATTTCATATCATGAATTTAAACCTTGAATCAGCACATCGAATATTTTTCGGTTTCAGATTAAAAAGTATAAAGTTTACTGAATCTAAAGTTATTTATAGTCAGCTTTCTTAAAATATAAAAACATATAGAATTTAAATTTTAATCTGAAAAAATAAACTGTTCAGTAAAATAAGATTAAAATTTTTCATCTAATTTTATCATTGAAAAAAAAATTATGATTTTTTGTATGATTGTCTTTTTTTAATTTTTGTCTTTAATTAAAAGAAAATTTGAATCGTTCAGTATTTATTTTTGATTTTATTTTGTTTAAAAGTTTTAGGGGGATGAATTAATCTTATTTTATCATTATATTGATTACTTTTTAACATTTTTCCCTCGTCATGGAATGAAACTCAGATCGTTCAAATATAACTTCTGTTATTGATTGATTTTTACTTTCAAAATAATAATGTAAAAAATAAACATCAACAGTAAATTTATCATCTTAGAATAAACAAGAAATGTTCTCAATTTATCAGAATAAAATTATCTTAAACTATACTACGCATGGAAAATGAAGAAAATTTCACTTTTATGTTGGTTAGAAATCGAGAGAAGAAAGTTCTGACATTTTTCATGATATTCTTGAAAATGTATAATTATCAATCTTACAATTATTTAAAAAATCCTTTGAAAATTTGGCCAACTGTTATAATCAATTGAATTAAAACCTTTTGTGAGGCGGATTTTTTAATTAAAGGAAAATATGATAAATCTATTTTAACCTTTTATGTGTTACTAATTTTGAAGCTGGTCGTTTTTTTCAAATCGTTCATAAAATTTATCACAAGAACGTATCAGATATTGATGAATAAACTTCTTTGTAAATTTTCGCCGTGTGTAATTCAAAATATACTTTACAATTTCACGTCGATAGCTTAATTTTTGATCAAATCTTGAATACACCTTTATAAATCGTATTAGTAAAAGTGTTTAAGGACATCCTCAACTTAAAATGTTCAAACGACCAAAGAAAAACGAATAAGTTCTTTGGCAAAAAACCAATATGACGACGGTAGCCGATTCTCACACGTTTTATGATCAACGTATTCTTCATATTTTTATCCCAGAAGAATTTATATTTTAATGTGTTATTTATTTTGAAAAAAATAGGAAAGTTAAAATCAGGTTAAGTTACGCCCATAGGCGTTTTGTTAATGTTTTTCGAGGACAAATCTTTCGTTTAAATGTATAAAAATTACGACAGATTTAAATTATCGTCACCAAATAATTTCAATAATTTTACAAACAAATATTTTGTTAAAAGTATAAATATGATGATTGGATTGTTAAATTCATCATGTTCAAAAAATACTTAATTTTGAGTCAAATTTATTTTTTAGTTACGCATGTCAAAAACAAAAATCACTTATTGACTTAAGATGGATTTAAGAGTTTATATTTTTTATCTCAAGCAAATTCAGCCACTCAAATTTGAATCTTAAAATTATTTGAGTTAGGTTTGATAAAGTGATTATTAGAATAAAAATTCTAAATGTTAGGCTTTGACCCTAAAAGTATCAATGAAATAATGCTTAAATTTCAAAAATAAATTGATGTGAAATAAATAGATTTTAACAAAAATTTTATTATTTTTACGTATAGATGATAAATATCAAAAAATACAACTTACGAAATTAATAATACTATATTCACTTGGCAGGACTATTTATGAGTTTATATTGGTTAAATCAACGTTTTTGATCAATAAAAATGCATTTTGATACTTTTAACATTTTAGTTCTTTTCGATGTCGATGATAATTTTAAGAGACACAAGATGCATGAAATTTGTTTGATTTTTAAATTTAGATTTTATAAAATAATTAAAAATTTCTGACAAAGAGAAGATAAACGTTATAAATAAAAATTCATCATTAAAATATTAGAATTTACATTTATGATGTTGAAGAATCAGGACGTTGTTTGGTTTTTGAACAAAATTGAATTCAGCAAAATTCACCAACATTTTCTATATACTCCTAAAATAAATTGACATTAAGTAATATATCAAATTTATACCAGATATTTTAACATTAAAATCAATTGTAAAAGTTTAACCTATTTTGACCGCAAAATTTACAAGTAAATTTTTCACCTATTTCAAAATTTGTTAAGTTTTCGAGTAAAAATTAGTGATGAACAGAGGAGTCTGCGCATTACCCTTAAATGATATTCATTGTCATTATTGCTAATTATCAAAACACCATAAAGCAATTAATATTCTCAAGATTTTACCAGCTTTATTAGTTTTTATAAATTTTGTTTATAAAAGCTCTTTGTTTGTTTAAAATGTTTCAGAAAATATTCTCAGCGTTTACGTAATATGCCATTGTAAATTTTTGCATTTTTGTTAAAAATTTGTAAGAATTATGAAATATTTTGACAAATATAAAGAAAATGAATCTCAATTAATTAAGATTACAACAGCTTGCTTTATGATAAATTGTATTTTTAGCACGCGAGAAGTGTGTGAATTCCTTCTTTGAGTTAAAGTCATTCTATGTTTGTTATTGCAGTAAAAATTTGTTAAATCTCAAATTATAAAGCGAATTATACAATTAGAACATCTTAAATAAAAATTTATTGATGTGAATAACGGATAACTTTCAAAACCAAAATTTATAATGGAATCGAGAATCAATCCTGATTGATAAACATTAAAATTACGAACACATGCAGATTCGAAGTTCCAAAGACGAGTTTTTATTTCATTATATATTATGGAAACTCAAAATAGTCTTTTAGTCTTTCTTGCGGTTTCAATATTATTTCCTATTCAATTTAAAGGTTTTCAACTTAGTTATAACCTAAAGATAGATGGACTTACATCTGATGATTGTC
Organism: Neodontobutis hainanensis; assembly: GCA_024349245.1. NCBI lineage: Eukaryota > Metazoa > Chordata > Actinopteri > Gobiiformes > Odontobutidae > Neodontobutis > Neodontobutis hainanensis. The sequence continues at coordinate 31,181 of JALDNG010001852.1, read as the reverse complement.
ACAAATAAATCATAAGTTAAGCAAAAAAGCAGAGTATTTATATTTTTTATCTAAGATGGATATTTCAGACATATTTTTAACGCATGTCAAGAACGTTAGATATTAAAAATTATCCTTTTTATTTTGAAATATTTGTTTAAGAGCAAAAAATTAAGCGGATGAATTTCTATGACTATAATTATTTACACATTAAAAAATTTTACGATAGCAAGGTTACGTTCCTTATTCTTCTCTTGTCATTGACGTATTTTCAATGAATGTAACGGATAATTGGAAAATAACGTACGAAGCTTCATTTTTAACTTTATATCATATTTAATGAGATCAGTATTGCAATATTTAAAACGATACTTTATCTTTAAGCAAAATCTTCATGTAATAGTTTAAATATGTTTTTGTCATTTCTTACGTTGGTATCCAATCAACTTAAAATATATTATCTTAAGAAGCTTATCCAATAGTTAAGATTCTTCTGTTTTATGCTAACGAATCGTATCAAAATGTGGCGGACATACCGCGTCTAAAAATAATTAATAAGTTCATTTTCACGAAATTCGAACAAAACTTATCTTGCATTTCAGAATAATTACATTAGGCTCGCGGTCAACCTGATATGAGGTTGAAGCTGCTTAAAAGCCGATTTTTGAAGAATTTTTCTTTAAAAATAATTTTTATCCATAGCATCTTTTTTGTCGAGTACGCATGATTCAAACCTCTCAAACTCTTTTGAAGAAAAATTAAGTGTATGAGTTATCGTTTGTTTGATTGATATGTTTTTGTACATAGTGTGCCATTCTCTTATGTAAATTCTTGATAGTATCTGGTATCTGGTAGTTTTGGCCTCTTCCATTTAAAACTTCATCCTCTCCTCGATCTATTATACAAACCTAACTTCTGAGGTATTGACTCTTTTGGAAGTGATGGAGTCTCGTCTTCTTTACATTTAGACTCCCGAGAACCCTTAATATTCTGTCAATAGACCAATAAGATTTCCACCAAATATACTTTAAGCAAAATTTAAAAGAAAGGAAAATTCTAGAAATATAAGAACATTCCATATTTTAAATATACACCGTTTATCAGTAATTTGTGTCATATATATTATTCAAACGATATAACTGTTTAAAGAAGGTAATGTAACGAGCACGCGTGAAATTTCAGAAGTTATGTTGAGAATATTGTTGATAAAATCAGAATTTCTCAAAAACATGTGAGAATATTGAAATGTATTTTGTAACTTAACTCATTTTCATTTATTATTTTTCTTGAATAGAATCTTAGTGTATTATTGATTTGTTACTGATAGATGATATTTCTCTTAAAATATTTCACAGGATACATAACTTGCTCAATACCTAAATCGGTTTCAGAAGACAACTCTTTTTGGAAAGAAAGGGCGGTGTACCACAGTGTTATAGACCTCCTGCCTTAACAGATTATTATATATCATGCTCATTGACTTAACGTTAACATCATTTCCTTCAGCTGTTAATTTTTAGAGCTTTCTGCGCTCGGTGAATTTTATCTTTCTGAAAAATCGAAACCTCGTTGAATCTGAATAAAATTTTCCAACACTCTTCCAATGAAGGTAAAATTTTCTCAATTTATACAGATTAACTCAGATTTTAAAATTAAACGACAAATGATAGATCTAAACACACAAGAGTAATTCCCCTTTTTCACTGGGGACCAGTGAGAGTTTGAGAGGTGGCGAAAGTGAAGGGGCATTTCATAGTTATTGCCAAGGGGGGCTGAGAAGACTCCTTCTCAGTTTTAATGAGGAAAGAAACGTTTTATATTCTCAGTGAACTAATGACGAAGAGGAACTATAACCCTTGTGGGCTGGGATGATGAGGTTTTTAGTGAGTGAAAGTCCTATACTACCCGACAACTAGTATTCGCAGTACGAAAGGGTGCCAAAAGGGAGTAAAGTGTCGAAAGGAGGAACCTAGTAGCAGAGCTTTACTGAAGGGAATATATTGACGTAATCGTCCTTCGAAGAATGTCCTGTTAGGTTTAACTCATCCTTGTTTAAAAAACACGGGTAATTATATCTTCATTGGGAATAATATTTTTGTGAATATTTTTATGTTCATAAGTCAATATTTTTGATTAACAAACACGGTGTAAATTATTACGTTTGACAATCTATCTGATTCTACTGAGTTAATTTAACAAAAATTAAGTGTAAAAGTGTTGATATTTTCTAATCATAGAATTGTCAAATCGTCGTTTTCGTATAAAGTCGGATGAAATTGAATCTAGTTAACTGTAACTGAAGAATGATAGTCTATTTCAAGTAATTAAAATAAATATGCAGTTATTTAATTTATATTTAATTGTGAATGAATTTAATTATGAAATTAAAAAAATTTCAACTAGTTTGAAATCTATTAAACTTCATCAGAAGATACAATTCATAGTTTCAGATGTCTTGACATTCAAAAGATAACCTTTATTGACAAATCAGATTTTTTAAGCGAGAAACGGAAAATTTGTGAAATTATGCTTTCCTGGTTAAAATAAGAAATTTTTGATTTCTCAATTTTGATATTTTTCATGGGTTGAGATGTATCCCCTAATCCGTTAATACATGCGTGATGACATTAATTTTTACAAGTGTCTACAAATTAATGCACATAAATTATTACCTTTTTATTGATCGTACAATAAATCATAATATCCTTTTGTAAACGATTTTTATCTAAGTCCTTTAGGGGGAATATAGTTTTGCACAATGACCAAGCATCATAGAGTGATTCACATATACGTAGCCATTCTAACACGAAGATAAAATGGTTAAGCGCTACTTCTACTTACATAGTATACAGCATTTAAGTATGATTTTTAAATATGCTTGAATCTATCGGAGTTAGTTGTTAACGAGATAGGTTCACTCTTAAAATTTCGTTTCACCTTCTAAAGAATATGATATTTTTTCATCACGTTGTCAGTTAATACATAACCAAGATATCGCATTTCATCCCCAACCGTTAGGTCTAATTAAACACATTCAATTCATCTTTTGAAATTTGATTTTTAAAAATATATTTTATGAAGAATTCATGCATCCTTTATTTGAATATATACAATAAAACTGTCGCCGTTCTCAAAATTATTTTACTTATAGCAACAGAATGAACTTGGCGGCAGCCTTTTTTTGTATTTCTTAATCATCTGCATGAAAACAATAAATATCAATTCTTAACACCCGCTCTCATAAATTCTGTTTGGTTATTAAATATGGATCGCTTATATTTTCTTAGGGGAAACTTATTTTCTGTGGCTACACGCGCTTGCGTGAATATTTTTCTTGGCCATAGTCTTAATTTTTAGATATTAAAAGATTTGTAACACGATAAACAGATTTTTAAAAATATTTTGATCATCTTCAACCTAATAATCACAATAAAACCACTAATTCCAACGTTGGTTTACGTAGATTTTCGGCTTACACAATTATATATTTTACTAAGTTAAATGAATTAACTTACTTTGGTTGGCGTGTTGAACATTAAACTCATCTGTGTAATTTTTGACAGTTTATTTTTTAAAAACGAAGACACTTAAAAAATAGTTTTTAAAATTTCAAAAATAGTCAACTATATCACCGAGAAATTTCTCCACGAATTGATAAAATATGATAATTTGATAGATTACCTATTACGATCATTACCAGTTACGTGCATACTTATGTTAAAATGGCATTTAATGAAAATTTTTGATTGGTATTATTTATAATTTTGAAATTAATGTTTTTAAGAGGTGATTATTTTTAAGATTATGTTGCTTGACATTAGAAACTAAGTTATAGTTAAGCTTATGATTAAAAACATGAGTAAAAGTTTAAAACATTTAAATCTATATTGCTTAATTTTTCTTCAATTTTTCAACCATATCGATATTATTTTTCCTCATTAAATTTGTTTTAATTTTAGACAATGATTAAAGTTAAGTCAGAATTTATTTAAAATTTTTTATAAAACTCCATCTTGCCATGATTTTTTTGCATTTCTGAGAGTAGCGAAAATTTTCATAGAAAAACTATTCGCGCATGACTTTATAATAAAAAAAGTCACTAAGTCTAGGAACTATCTGAATATTTATTGTCGATGTAAAGTCCCTAAAACGATGAAGGGCCGTTTTTGTATTTTTAATACTACGCATGCAACTTTAAAAACTTTAGATAGGTGAAGGTTCGACAACCATCGGAAGTAAACCTCTTGGAAATAAAATAAATTGAATAACATTAAGGAATTTTTTATCTCAAAATTAATTTTTAAGCGATAATATAGAAGCTCATAATGAACTGTCCAGAATGTTTATCGAAATATTTGATAGGCCTTGACGTATTCTCCAGGGTGACCTTTTATGATCTACTATCCGAATGTATTTTTGAAATCTTTAACGACTTTGGAATTCATTATGATGCAATTTTTTAAGACGATTTGTTATCTTATTCTTCCATAAAGCATGTTCCATCAAGGTAAGACCGTCCTGAATGACAGGGTACATGTATTAGGTGATGTGAATAGCCCACTATCTGATACCAAAGCAACCTAGACAGCGGCGATTACCGAAAATAAAGCGTCAAGCAGTTATTGCTCGTCTTAAAGTATAAATATATGCCGAACCCTGAAATAAAAGCTTGGATTTATTTCCTTAAAAATAACCGTTTTGGGGATTTAAATATTGTTGGGATGGTGATTTCCTTGATGATGAATTAACAATGGTTTCCATTTTTACTCAAAAGATATATGACCAGCGTGAATATGAGTAGGAAAATTTGTTATTAAAACCCAGAATGAATCAACTTTTATAGTTGTCGAGCATTGCATAAGCATGGTGTGAAATATGGTTTCGTTTATTCTTCAGCTAAAATTATTTAAAAATATTATCTTTCCCGTTAGAAATATCCAGGAAAATAATTTGTATCCTCTTGTTGTTTTACTATATCACTCGCCCATCGGTTAACCTTTGGGGTTTAATAACATATAGTCGTTGTCGAACCTAATTTTACATGTATCTGAATGGATATCGTACTATTCTTAATGTTAGATTATGAAAGGGAGATGAGTCTGATTTTTTCACAAAATTGATGTATTGATAATAACTATGGTCTGCTCTAGGTTGGTGTCATGTTTATTGCGTGTGTCACAAAAATTAAACCAAGATGTAATTAGACGATTGGATCGGTAACGACATCTCTGTATATCACATTTGGCATTCATTTTAATAATTAAGTTTTGAATTTTGGTAACCTGCCACTATACCTATATTCATGATTGTAGCTGGCAGAACGGTGTATTCCCAATATAAATATTGTTAACGAGGATTATTGAGAACCAGGTGGCGTGGCGGATTGACAAGACTTTATAGACAATATTAGAATCGTTATAAATATTAGGGATATGTAAGGAGACAGTAAAGAGGAAGTCAACGCATATAAGCGTTTTTTTTCATGTTGAGAACTATGACTCATAATAAATACATTTTCTAGAATGAAGCAGATATTAAGGTAAGGATTTAGTTAAATCGGTTGTATAGTATTAAATATTGTGAACAAAATTTTTATCATAATTTAAGTTGATGAAAATTTAAAGATAATTTTCTTCTTAAAATTAATAGCATAAAAAACTCATCTATCTTTAGAGAGAAACCCAAGTTCGTTAAATATCGCTTCTTTGGTTTCCATTTTACACGCATCCACGTATTTTCACAATTTTCTGAGCCTGCGTGTGTGGTTATTATACAGTGCTGCCAACATAGCTCATTAAAACTGTTAAAGAAATACATTCTTTTAATTTTTCTCATTGACACCTTTTTATTCGTGTTAGTTCTTCTTCGTACGAGAAGTAACACTTTATAAGGCCTTATTACAAGATGTAAAAAAACTAAGTCTTCAAAGTACAAATTTCATCAGATCTGTATATTCACAAGTAATTTGTCAATTTTTATGAAAATTATTGTGAGCATTTGCAAGTGTCTTCAACTTTGAGATCAGCAAAGAGAAATAAAATAAATATTTTCAATTTAATTATGGTGTTAGAGGCAACTTATAATACTGTATGAAGGGAACATAAATAAAAATCAATTAGTGCCTCAACAGTCCTAATTGTTGAGTCTAATAGTGCTAACTTGTCTAAATTCCATCAAAACTTTATGTGTGTACCTATTGCAAAAGCCGTTAAGAAATGTCGTGCGCACGAACAAATTCATGATTCTTGCTACCGGTTTGACTCAGGAATTTAAGGATCGTTCATACCAGCTAAGCAAAAAGTATCCAGTTCCTTTGTTACAATATATTCTGTTACCAGGCTTAAATTGCAATTATTATCATATTAATCATAATTTAATGTGTTAGATGACATCACTATTAAAACAAAATCGAGCGGAGTTTACAGATACAGAATCATTACACAGCAGTTAAGTAATAATTAATTGTTAGACAAGATGTTAAACCGCCATTATATCTTTTCGTATCTCTTGATAAAAAGATACAATTTGTTATTTAAAGGTAAATAAAAATTTTAAAAGTCAAAAATTTATCAGATATGACATTAAACTCGAGCGTCAAAGTAGTATTTGCTAGCATATCGTTTGAATGTTAATCATCCTTTACAACGAATGACCTTAACTCTCTGTTTTGCGCGTTAATGATCAAAATATAAGAATTCTTGAGTTTTCTAAATAGTTTACAGTTTGAACTACCTTTGCGTAGTCGATGAAAACAGTTTGCGCATCTGCACAAAATTGAGACATTTTTAAAATATATCGAGATATACTTTGACCATTTTATAAAAACGTATATTTTTAAATATTATTCAAGATTCAATTCTTAGAAATGAATTTGTCGGATTTTATTATACTTCATCCTTCAACGCCTTAATATACAACTTTTGTGAATTATAAATTTAAAATTCTTGTTTAGATAATTTTGTTGAATCATACTTAACTTAATGTTAAAACAAAATAAAAAGAAAAATGTCACAGGCTTGACAATGATTTTCATATATTTGCTAACTTTACATAATCTCATTTAATAAACGATAAATTGAAATAAGATGTTAACCGCACATTAAAAATTTTTTAAATATTTCTTGTCCAGATGAAAATTCTAGTTCCAATAAATTTTATCGTTTTCTCTTATTTGACGATATATCAAAATTCAGCTAGTACGCGTGTTTATGATGAAAAAATTGTCATCATTTAAATTGTTGAAATCTTCAGAAAAGAAAATTTTATATATTTACGTATTTAATTATATTATCGAATAACATGTTAATAACATGTCGGAAGATCCAATTTTTAGCAAATATAACCTTTAAAACGTAATAATTTTATCATGAAATACGTAACATTTAGAGGGTGTATATATTTAAATTCAGCAAGATTTTTCTAACGTCCGATAATATCCGATGTTTATTTATTGACTATACAACGAAACCAGACCAGATAGTTGAAACAACTTTGCAATGTATTTATGGTTTAATAATTTTGACTTAAAACCCACTTAAATTTTTGAAATGTATGAGATATTAGAACTTGCGTTAACCTTAAATAAAATTAATAATCCTTAAGATGCTGAATTCGAGTTTTACTCACTATTAATTTCATAAGACCCGGTTTCATTAAATGAGATGTGAAAGTTAGTTTAAACCATATTTGGGCTGATATACATCGATGTTTCATTTTTAGTTTCGTTTTAAACTCTACAAAGTACTATCAATACGATCTCTGTCGATGGAAATATTTTAGCGGATGAGATATCGCGAAAGATTTTTTTATCAATTAATTTTTTTGGGAAAAGGATATTTGAGTAATTTTATGGATACTTTACTCAAAATAAACCTATAAATATAATATTTATTTAATTAAGTTTCAAAAATCAGAGGATCTAGCGGCTATTCCTTTCAATTATTTTATCTATTTATCGATAAATAATGAATTAATCTATTGAGTTTAAATTTCAATTCGCAATTAATTTTGACGATGTTAAGTAAGTGATTATAAAACACTTCGGTATATAAAAATCTTTATGGTTTTTTCACATTTGAATTTTTAAAAATCCGAATTTTAGTGTATACTTATATGAATTAAGATACGCGCCGAAAGTAGCAAACATTGACACGCTTTTTAGCTCCTCAATCCGTATGGACAAAGCGCTTTTAAAAACCTAAATTTTATCAAAATATAATGAAGAGATTAAGTCTAATGTTGATTCTGATTGTTTTGATAGAATCTTTTCAAAGAAAATTAATAGTTTAAAGTAAATTGATTTGTTTAAGGCATTTCTACAAGCGGTCGGCTTCACGCAAATCATTAAGCAGCGTAGATAATACATTAATTTGGATCCTTTTTCACAAATACTCGAAGATAAAATTTTAACAACCCATGACTAAAGACCCTAAAGTTTTCTTACAGTTTTGCCGGAGGCAGAAGAAGAAGTTCGAGAACCTCAAAAAGATCTTCGTAAAAAATATACAGGGAACTCAAGAAAAGTATCCTTGGCTTTTCAATTCAAAAATACCTCCTTCAAATGTCAACATTTACGACAAAAAACTCACTCAATTCACTGAAGAAACACATAAAATAAAAATACCAGAATTGAAAAAGAGCACACAAACCAAAAAACTCAAAATAAAAATCACTGATGTAACAAAAAAGGCGAAAAACCAAAAGGGTTCCAGAAAAGTCCTTTCAAAAAAAGAAAACCAAAACTTCGAGCCTTTTCCTCCTCATCTTAGTCTTCAAGAAGTTATTCACGATAAAAAATATTTCACTGGAGTTGTGGAATTCAATAATGACAAAATGATTTGTTATATAAAATCAAAATCTTACAAGAATAAGAATCTGACAATAAAAAACAAATTAAACATAAATAGAGCGTTAGATGGCGATAAAGTCTTTATGGAGCGTATCAAGGAACGGGACAACTTTGGAGTGTACCATGAAAGTGCGAGAGTAGTCTCGATAGCCAAACGTGGGGATAAATTTTTCACATTCATTGGGGAAATTTTACCCAGTTCTATTTCTGGCTTCTATATGCTTAAAACCGGTTCCAAGATGTGTCCTATCGCATATGTTTCAAAAAGTGATCCATTGCTTGAAATTAGCGATAAATCAACAAGGTATGCTTCGGAGTTCGTCGAATGGCCTGAAGACTCAATGTGCCCCATTGTAAGAATTATCTTCAAATTTAAATCATCAGATTATTTCGTCGATTACGATACTCGAGTTATGATGGTGAAACGAAACCTCAGCCAATTTTTGATATACGATGATGTTAGACAAAAATTACTAATTTTACCGATCTCGATAAAGACCAAGAGGGAAGAGTAGACCTAACTGGAGAATGTGTTTTCACGATAGATCCAAAGACTGCATGCGATCTAGACGATGCTATTTCTATCAAAAATCTGGAAGAAGGAAAGTTTCAAATCGGCGTTCATATTGCTGATGTAAGCTACTTCGTAAAGCCGTCCTCTACAGACGATCAACGAGCAAGATTATTATGCACCTCTGTTTATGCCACACAAAGGGCTTTCCATATGCTCCCTTCAAATTTATCTTCAGACGTTTGTAGTTTAAATCCTGGGAAGAACAGGTACACTGTTTCTGTTCTTTTGACGTTTGACAGTGATTTTAACCTCATTTCTGAGTGGATCGGCAGAACTGTGATTAAATCTTGCGCTAAATTGTCATATGAACAAGCGCAGGAACTTATTTTTCAGAGACACTTTCTGAAGACTTTGAGTTAAAATTTATGATAGCTATAGCATCGAAGATTTGCGGCTGAAACTTAGAGCTATATTCAAGTTGACAGAACGTCTTCGACTTGAAAGGCTATCGACTGGAGGTCTGATGAATTTGAGCTCTCCTGAGGTCTTATTTGAAATTGATAAAGTCGACAAACTCCCAACTGATATTTATCCACATTTTTCTATCGAGGCAAACAATCTGATTGAAGAACTAATGTTGCTTTCCAACCAAATTGTAGCAAAAACTATATTTCAAAAGTATCCACAGAGTTCAGTTCTAAGACGACATCCACATCCCCCAAACTGGATTAATGATTATCTGAATTTCTTGAATAAATATGGAATTAATGTCGACTCGTCATCAGCATCAAGTATTTCGTTTTCTCTGGAACAGATATCAAAAGATTTCGGGAACGAAGTCATGTTCTCTGTTTCATATTTTCTTTCTAAACCTCTGTTTCCTGCATCTTATGTTTTTTCAGGCTTAGAAAAGTCGTGGGGTGTTTATGACCCGCGTTCCCCCTTTCACCATTACGGCTTGAATGTTGATTTGTATACTCATTTTACTTCTCCTATAAGACGATATCCCGACATTCTTGTTCACAGGCTGCTTCTGGATGTTCTCGAGAACAAGTCTGATTCAAGTGATTCTTTATCAGATGTTATAAACTGCCTTGAACTTTGTAATAAACGTAAGAGTCAAGCGGACAAATTGGGTGTGGAGTCAACCAAGTATTATTTATGGTTATATTTAAAAAAACATGGGCGTCTCAATTGTAGCGCTATTTTTATACCTGACGTGGAAAGACTAAAAATACGGCGATTTGTAATATTTTTGATCCCTTATTGCATTCCACTGATTTACGATGGTCCGAAAGATTTGCCAACTGGAATGAAATGTTTCAAAGTTTTCGATGTAAAGATTGGAGTTATAGACTCTCCACTTCCTTACCATCAATTACAAAACTATTTTACATTCGAAATTAGCTAAAATGTTCTTTTTTAAATATTTTTACCACATTTTGGGTCACTATATCATCCAACTCGTTTGACCTTTTTCTATTTTTCTTTATTCAAACGGTGTAGTAGTCCTGTTTTATTGCTCGTAAAGCTACTTGATTTACAGGATTGGTTATTTGATAACATTTGACGTGTTTACGTTAAAATATCAACGAAAATCCCTTAACAATATAATCCAAGGAAATTCTCAAAAAATAATTATTAAATAGTAATGTCTTATTACACGAGTCAAAACAGGTGTGGCAAATCATTGATGTTTAGATGACAGCAAAATAAGTGAGTATAGAGGCTAATATTTCTCTCAACACAAATTTGATAAATACGAATTCTAATAGACTACATTATAAATATGAATTCTAAAATATCTCTCTCTATGTAAGTAAACTGACGATTTGGCAGAAGTTCTCATCGCGCTTGTTTTTGATCGTATTAATTCAGTTATCTTTTGTTTTTAAATATTTAAACAGACGCAATCCGATTCAAACTTTATGAAAGTCTTATAAAACCACCGTTATTTTTAAGTGGCAATCTTCGTTTTTCTTCGTTTCAAAAATAAAATTTTCTTGTTATAAATAACCATACTTAAAAGGTGCTTGAAAAATACATTTTTAAAGCGGTTTCCATAGTTCTTCCTATTTTTCTTTTTGACTATTCATTCGTATTTATAACCGAGGCATTTCGTATCTTTAATCTACTAAGAAGCATGAATATTCTAAATTACGACTATAAAACAAAATTCAGTCTTGATTGTGAACATGTTTCCCAAACTTTTTCAATTTTGTAAAATACCCCACAATTTAGAAATATCATTTGATTATCATCACAGATTTGAAGCTTCGTGTGTTTTTGATAATTGTCGTAACGTTGAACAAAATTATTTATTCTTGTAAAATTTAACTATGTTATTATTTGTTTAAAATTAAAAATTTAATTCATTTCGATTGATGTAATTAAAAAATCGGATCATTTTGTGTTTGCCTATTGAGGATTACCGCCAATTTCCGAAACATAATTATTCACCACGTCGATTCTGAAGCCCGTTTTTTTATGCTTCTGTATTAATTTCCAAAAATTAACATAAACAAGATATGAAGATGGTACTTTTTGGTGCCAACCTATCCATTTATTTAAAGTAAGCGCCATTTAATTTTTTGTCTTGAAATTTTCTGTCTATTTTGTACGATACGACAAGAGTATAAAATAAAAATTGGAAAGAAAATTATGTTACCGAAAAGCAGATAGGATGAATAATTTCTGGAGTTTTTAAGCCAAATCTTGCCATCGTCATAAAGCCTTTTATGGCTTAATTCAGCATATTTAATAACTCTACATAGTCAAAATGCTTCGTCTTGAAAATATATTTTATTCAACATGAACCAATTAATGAGAAAAATTCATGAACATAATTTTGTTTTATGTTTCTAGTGTGGCAATATAAAAGTGTTTTTTCTATCAATGTCTAATAGATGAAATACTGGGTGAAATTGTTTTTCATAAAATATTTATTGCATACATTTACGCTTAAATTTAACTTAAGTCTTGTTATATCAAATTAAAGTGATTATTATTTTTTATATTAGCACCATTTGTCTTCAAAAAATGATACAAGCAGTATAAATATTAGGAGATTTTTCTTTCGCGAATTAAGAGGAGAATTAGATGAAACGAAACATAAAGGGCACAAACCCTGAAGATTTTCTTTTACATTTTGAATTTTATTCAAATCCTTCTTTAATGATAATATTTTAAAATTGTAAACAATATAAGAAGTTAACAAAGAAAATGCTCTATTTATTTCGCAGGATGAATGAAAATGTTTTAGCATGCGCACAGGAATGGGGATGCATTAAAGAATATTGAAATCTTAAAATAAATCAATGTAAGTTCATTCACATTGCATAATAAAAGCCAATAAATTCAACTTTTGTATAGCGTGAATCAGAAAAAAAGCACGATTCAAAGATAAAACTATCATACAAGTTTTAAATTTATATTAGTGATTCGAATTAAAGATGGTGAAAATATTAAGTTGAGTATTGTATAAACGACCGACTATACTCCCATTTTGCTAAGATGTATATTAAGGTGTGCACAAGAATAAGATGTTAAACTATATGAACATCGTGAAAAAGTGTTTCTAATTTATTAAAAAAGTCCTTAAAGTGTGCTTTCTTGAAAAAATTCTTAATGGGAAGAATGGAAATGACTTTATTCAATACAATTCTAAGAAACAAGCACAACTCATTTTCATCTTTATTCACAAATATACAATCAGACTGATAATCGTCATTTTGTGTTATTCAATAGTGAGGTCAGTTTTCTTAAAGCCTAATCAATACTAGTTTCATACGGGCTTTAATATTTCGGATAAAGATACAAAAGAAAACCTTTAAATTTGACATTTAATAAAATAGAGAATATAAAATGAATAAAATTGAACAAGATAAGAGAATTAAGTTCAAAATATATTAAAATAATAGTTATATTTTACAAACTAGTCCTAAAACATTAAAATAAAAGCTTCTTATGAATGGCTCCTACGATATTCATCGCACATGTCTACGTTTTATCCATATAAAACTCAACATTGAGAGCTTTTAGAATAAAAGTTGTGGATATTTGGGGATATTTCCACGTCGTCTCTCCAATTGAAAATTCGTTCAAATCACTAAATATTTGCCAAATAAAAACTTAAATACGCCACACGTAGTAACTGACCGATACAGAATTTTGGCATTTATTTGCCAATTACTCCCATAAAGAATAATAGAATCATCTTCAATTGCTAGAATTGACGTTTTTTGTTTCTAATTTATTTTCATAAATACCAATTTTTCGAAATTCATGACATGGTGATGTTGTAATTTACTTGCACAGCCGAAAAGCGTTCCCGTGTGTTGCACAGGAAAATAGTAGTTGCATATAAATTTGATAGGAACAGGATCGAAAACCTAAATAATTTATAGAAATTCCACTTTATTCGTTAAAATTTTTGTTATCAAGTTTAAAATATCCCCGGACGATGATTCGCAGAAAAAAGCACGACAAACAGTTCTGTTTTTGGTTGACGTATCAACTATTCCAAAAAGTCTTAATAATTTAATATCTTTAACCGGCGATCTGTTCCAACAATAAGATTCCTCAAGTGATCAAATATCACGCATGCGATTATATTGTTTTTCTGGGTTTATTAAATTAAATAACCTGGTCTAGCACTATCATTTGGTTATTTTTTATGTGTAGTAAACAAGGATTCGAGTAGTCTTGATCATAAACTTTTATGAAGTCATTAAACATGGCTTGCAAGTTAAAATCTGGTATTGAAACACAAACAACCTGACGATGAAATATAAAAATTTCCAACAAAATCACAGACATAGTTTTCTTCTGAATTCACAAAAACAGCAAACCAATCGTCGTGCAGGAGTTCAGCTGGTTGAATAGCTTTTAAAAAAATAAACCAAACATTTTCATTTTTAACGGCGGGTAACTCTATAGTTTCCATCGAGTTATCTAGTTTGGAGGGAGTATTCATTTCCCATATAAGGAGACTGTCGTCCTCAGAATCTGCTGACATGTCCCAAAGAGGGACATCAAAAGGTGTTTCCCTCTTTTTTGGCCGAACCTCTGGTGATCTATGAATACTCACATCCGAGAATGTTTTTCTTAACATAAAAAATATATAAACATGGCGCGCTTATGGTTTACATTTTGGAGTGCAAATTTTCTTTAGAGCATGGTCGATTTCAGCTGTTTGTTTTGACAGTTCAGAAATAATCGTTGAAAGTGCCCTTCTAACTTTAATATCGTTTTTCAATTCGCGCGAAGAGTGACTGAGGAAGTCTGGTGTAGAAGAAAATGGCGCCTTTTCGAGCGGTATTTTCATATTTTCTGGGACGAATTCTGTAGAGGTTTGATTTGGACTTTTGGATAGAAAAACCTTGTCCACAGTTCCGTGGAACCTCACCACAAGATTAACTTCAGACCCACCGTCTCTCAACTTTGTTAAGGAAGAACCTGGGCTGCTTTCAGACTGACAAGAAATCGCATTTTGACGGAAATCAATCCGCTTCTTGATCTTCTCTGGTGGGATAGACCTGCTTTAACATTTAGATGTACGGTGACTGGGTTTGATGATCGATTGAAGATAAATTATTTTCACAACAAACTTTGTTCATTTTTTAAAAATTCTGAAAATTATAAATTCACAGATTAATTGAGGAGGCTTAAGAAATTACAACAATACAATTTAGTGCCACGATTAGGCATTGAATTGTGATTTATTGTCAAAAGAAGCTAAAAATTTACGTTATGACGACAGGCGAGGTGAAGGTACTCCTAACTTAGACGGATTTCGAAACTGAGGACAGTCTTATTGTGAGCTTGCTTCCGAAGAAAAGTTACAACGATCTTGAGTTGCCGTTGTACTTTCAAGAGTTTTTAACATTCGTGGAAGAAAGGACCAAATTTGACACTCGAATTGAATACGCCGGTAAGATCAACAAAACAGCATTCGTTATGCGAGGAAATTTGACCGATTTAGAAAGGATCTTAGAACTTTTCTACTTTGAAAAATTTCCACAATTCGACGACTACGAAGTGATGGATATTAGTATTCAACTTCTCTAATTTTTGGTTATGCCTTAATTAAATCTAAAAGGAACCTGATTTAAAACCGAAGATGGACGATTCCATTGATTATGTGTACCTTTTTTTAAATTAAAAAAGTGCCCATCAAAGACTTTTCACCGTTAGATATAAAAGAATAGTCTTAGAAAATAACACCAACAAAGATCCTGTCGCTTCTAAAAAAACCGCCTCATTCCAATTCATGAATAATTTCACAAGTATATTTATCGACTTTTTTAACAAAATCAAAAACTTAAAAAAGAAAAAGAAATACGTTTTGAACAAAATTTGATTTTAATATGAGTTATTTATAATGTTTATAAATTATAAAATTACAATTTTTTCCTTGATTATTTCGTTTTTATAAACTATCTTAATGTACAATTGTAGCGTTTTGTTAATCCAATCATCGAATTTTAAAACTGAAAATACAAATAATGTCCCTTAAACCTAAGAATCATAGCTGTAAACTGTTTAAATAACACGATCGCCTGTATATCTTCACAACTCGATTTTAACAGGAGGTAGAGAGGAATTATACGCATTGAAATCTCATAATTTTATAAATATTTTGCTCCATTAATTATTGATTATTGTCAATTATTTTAATTCTTGCAAGTTCAGATAAATCAGTTTACCTTGCAAATTTAAGATTTCTAAAGTTAACACTTGCGATTTTTAAAAGCCATTTGAAAATTTAACATTCCTTAGAAAATACTAAATTAAGCTAAATCATGATTTTTGTTTATTTTATATAATAAATGGCAGGTGGATATATTCGTTAAAATTAGCGCAGTTTCGACTTCTATTTTATCCCAAAATTATATTGTTTTTAAGATACATAAAATTACATCTACTCAATTTGATAGTTGTATTAAACATATGAATTTAAAACATACTTTATATTTATTTGCATTATAGCTTTGGATGTATTTTTCGTTTGTTAGAATGATATATCAACATTAGTTTTGCTCATTTATTTAAAATGAAAATGCCACAGAAGATAGATAACATTAAATAGCACATGACATGAGATTTTTGTAAGTTGGAACCTCGTACTATTCTGTATCAGAGAGATCTAAGAGTATGGTGTATATCGGAAGTAGAACTTCTTTGTGAGGAACTTTGTTTGAGAGAATATAAAGATATAACTCCTTTGAAAAAATAATTTTAGGTTTGAGCGACCATCCAAATCTGCCTCAAAAATTAATTTTTCTCTTAAGAAAATGGCAATTTATATCCTGGACCTCAATTTCCAATAATAACTATTTTCAGGAACTATCCATATTTTTAAAAATGTATATACTTCAAATTCATAGACAAAAATGGTATCTAATAAGAGGTATGCAAGATTATACCATAATTTTATTTTTTTGAAGTGTGTTAATTTACCATCCAAATTACAAGTTTTTTCTGATTATGTTCAACGTTTTACTTCGTTGAATTTTAAAATTAAGTTTGATAAATACACCAAGACGGGTTTGTGTAACTTGATGTTTTTTCAACGAAAATAAACATTTTCACACAAGTTCGTTCTCGTATATTTCCCATTATTTTCGTTTTAATGATAACTTTTAATCCGTTCTTCCACGGAGTTTGATATTTTAAGAGCATTTCTCCTGTTTTCATATCAACAAAAAGTTAAATTTGAAAGTGATATGTTATCAGAAAATTTAAGAAACTAAGTTAATGAAAAATTTCAGTCATTTGATCATGCAAAAAATAATTGACTTATCACTCAGTTCATACCATTCACATTTTGAAACAAAATTGAATTTTGTTGAATACTTTATTCACCAAATCAGAGGTATTTAAACTGCATAATTAAGTTTACAAAATTAATATTTAACTACGAACAATATTATTCAACATTTATATAGTTAAAAGATATTTATATCCAACTTTGAGTATATTAAATGAAGCTGAACGATTAAACATGAGGAATACTTTGAAATTCGAAAATTCTTAAATTTTAATTTATTTTAATTTTAAACGCTGTTCAAGACAGTGATAAAGTTAGACTCGCGTATTTATCGACAAAATGCCTAGATTTGCCTTAAACTCAAATAAATTCATCTTTGAATGTAAGATATAAACATATTCAGCTCACAGGACACCAACACTCCTTGTTTGCTTAAACTATGAGAGTAAACCTCAATGGATGATTTTTGTCAATCTAATCTTCCTAAATTCATTTCAGATATAACCGACGGTATTTACAAATTAGTCTTTTTTTATCTCTAAAAATGGTTATTTTCATTCTGATTGTTATAAAAGATAATTATATGTTACACACTACCTCGAGTCTATAAAAAATGAATGTAATCTTGAGTGTTGTTCCCTATAAATTAACCATATCTTCATAAGAATCTTTTTTAATTGTATGATTATCGACACGTAGAAAGGTCTGATGTACACCTCATAAAACTAAGTCAGGTTTTCATCTTTGAGCATATGTTATCTTATATAAATTTACAAATTTCGAGTTTCTTTATTGAAATGTATGGTAAGATCATGAAGATCACCATTTGACATGGAATATGTTTTCTACTTTCTCCTCGAATTTAGCCCCACCTCAAAATTTGCCTCCTGTGGATCGAAGAAACAGTATTAATCCATTTAAAAGTTTTTGATTTCTCATCCATTCTCGAACATTGTGTTTGTAAATTTTTACATCCCTTAAAGTTTCCTCATTATTTTTTTAAATTAGTAAGAATTTAAAATTTTATTGGATCAATTATACGGATCTCATTATTTATCTCAGGAAAATACACGTAAAATAGGTATTCTTGATCTTTAATTCTTATCGCAGTCGTAGGAAGAACAAAGTCAACATTTGTGAGTAATTTTTTCAAAGGTTGGCTAATATGTCCCCTTCCCAGAAAACCCGTCTAATTAGTCTGTAGGGTGATTTGATATTGAATGACCTTAGGTATCCTTACCCAGACGAGGCAGGTTCCAGGTAATTTGAGATGTCTCATTATCATTCTCACCAATAGGAAACCTGAATCTTGTGCAGTCGACTCTAAGGGAAATAATTCTGACATTCTTCGATGGCTCAAACTACAGCGAATAACAATTCCCCACAAAGAAAGAGTAAAGTGTAGCTTCCTTTTATATCCATCACACCTTAGGCTCAATGATCCCCAACTTATGAACTTTGAAAATAAACAGAAAAATACCATCGTGTTAAAACAAGCAAAACGGTTTTATCATTTTATGTATTTTTAAAATGTAAAAGTTCCGGCAATGTAATTATGTCCTTCATTTTTCTTTTCTATGTTATTTTACCTGAGGTTCAATGAATCTATTCATTCCACAACGATCAAGAAATTTTACTTTGCTCTCTTTAGTTTATAAGTTTGGGCATAGAAACCAGTCTTTTGTTCAAAATGAATACGTCTCCTTTTGCCCAATAATTTATTGATATTTTAATGACATTAACAAAAATATGAATTATCTGTACATTCTTTAAGAAATTGTGTGAATGTGATTTCAAGTTGCCAAAAAATTTCCAAACATATTTTGAAAAAAGTGTCATTTTTGAAATGGATAACGAGAAAATCCGGGTAATGTTCTCGGACGCCCACGTGACGATAATATGAATTAAATTCTTTTACAGGATTTCCACCATCAATGAAGTTCATAAAACTATAAGAATGTTTTTCGTTGTCAAGAATAAAAACAACATAGTACAATAAAATTAATCATTTTACAATATAAAATGTTAAATATCTGAATTTCCGGAAATAAGATACACGAAGGGAAAAATAGTAGCTCTATTTAACTTGTGGCGGCATGCGCATGTTTTTCATATAACTTAAAACTAACACTTTGATATGAATTACTATCTTTTATACTTAAATTAAAAAGTTTTCTTGAATATCAAATGATCCTTAAGCTAGTCTTTAGCCAGCATAGCTAGTATCAGAATTAATCTAGAACTACTACACGATTCGTATAACATAATCGACCATGTTTATTTATAATCTTTTTCAAAAATTTAGTTTTTATTGTGGCAAATGTTTTTTGTTAATTATTTTAGATTGTCCCATTTACATAAAAACGTTAGGAGTATCATGTGAGATTCGGAAAAAATGTTCCACTTGCGATATGTTTTAATATTTACTGATATTTTTGAATTATTATGGATAAAGTAACGAGTAAACTTTTGGCGCACGCTTAAGAATTCTCTATGGATAACATATATTTAATCTCCAAACGGTTGACAAAAATTGTCAAAAACTTAATAAAATTACCCCAAATAATCGTGGATGTAGAATTGCAGGCAAGTCAAATAAATGGGGATATGTGGGGATTTTTTATCTCTTACTTTTTATGATCTCTTATTTTATGTTAGTAGAGTTGCCAATGATGTTCATTTTAAAATGCGAGTCATCGAAATTGAGTTGATACATCATATTGTTCAATTTTATGCGGTCTTTTATTTAGCCATGGTAGAGAATTTGAAAAGGGATGTTTTAATAAGTAGTAGGGTAGTATTTAACCAAGATATGTACGAAGTTTCGTTATTTTTTAATAAGTAGTATAAGTGAATTTTATCGAAAGATAAACCGATAGTATATGGATGTTACATAACTTTTTATTGACATTTGTGAAAAAGTTTACATTAATGAAGCTCTAAATGGATATTTTCAGAAAAAAGTATTACTTTTTATAAAATTTGAATACTATGATTGTAAGTCTTTGTAGGAAATTATATCTTTTAAATCTTTCATTTTCAATATAGATTGGAAAGACCACATAACCTGTGTAGTTTAATATTAAGGATTGAAAAATCTATTTCAGACTCGGTAAATGTCGGCACTTTTCAGTTAAAAATACAGATTCTCGTTTTCACAATGCTAGAGTTAAGGATCTTAACCAGTGTATTGGTTTGAGTTATTTTTTTATATAGATCTCTAAATATTCAGTATTTTAAATACCCTGACTGGAACAAACGTCGGTAGAGAAAAGGTGTTATTTTGTAACCTAATAAAGGGAATCTTCATTTTTGTGTATAACTGCGATATGGTGGAATATTAATTATGCAACCAAACCTAAATCTTATTTTGAAATGTCTTGTGCTATTGTGAATAGTGCGTATCTTGTCATTTTGAAAGATTAAGTTTATGTCGAAAAGTACGAAATATGGTAAGTCAACTTTCAGAGTAGTTAAGGAATAAAAATAACATTAGGTAAAAATAATCAAATGTCCGGCAAAAATTTAAGCTAATAAAAATGTAAAAAAATCAGCCGAAATAGTTTTTAAATAGGTATGATTAAAGTTTTAACACATTTCTTCATTTTAACTGAAATAAATGATTTTCTTGCGAATATTGCTGAATTTTCACGAATAAGTACTCGTTTAATACAAAGGATGCGCAATATTGTATAGAAACAGAGAATCTATATAACTTTCTCATTTTCTCATTGGCAATTATTTAAGTTATTATTTCTAGTTAGTTTGATATTAAATTGATTCCAATATCAATTATGATACATTTAGGTAAAAAAGCTTTAAATGTTAAATTGTTCTTTCAGCCAAGATTTTAAAATGACTTTAAATTTGTGGATTTTAACCCCGTAATAGTCAGCTTAACGTTGCTAGTGATTTTTTTCTTTACAAATTTGGATTATGAAAGGGCAGTGTTCATAAATTTTTGGATTCATTGTCGTGGGATCATGTCACCTCCTTAAAATAATCTATTCAAACACAACAAATTTAGCTGTAAAATCATAAAACATGAAAAAATCCTTCACCAAATTCAAAATTATTGAATATAAAAATCAGCAAAACTTAAGCCTTAATTTATACGAGTTTAAATAGTATTATCTGTTAAAAATCAAGTTGAAGGTCAAATAATTTACACTATTTTCGACTGGAAATTGATGAAAAAGGTTGTCATAAATCTTAGTTAGAAGCAAAGAATTATGGGCATATTTTAATGTAAAAGTGAACCAATGATGAAACTTGGATAAAAGAGTGTTCTCAACAATTAACATAATTTATGTAAAAACGCATTTTCAATAATTGGTTTCTTTCACACTTTTAGCTAAAAATTTTACATCAACTACTAAAAACTTGTAATCTGTGTTTATAAATCCATAAAAAATATGCCTTAAGCTAAAATGTTGATTAGTTTTGTAAGAATTTGAAAAATTAAAACTACACAATAAATTATAATTATTCATTTAAAACCGCACCGAAATATCTTTTGAGTTGTTTAAGATTAATTCGGTTAACGTCGCCTTTTTCCGGATTGTATGACTTTATAGCATCAGAGACCGCATCTTCGTCAAACTCAAGACCTCCTTTTGAAGTTTCGTTGACTCCCGGAAATTGTACGAACCGTTTTGGTATGTGGTGTTTGATTGTCCAGCTACACTTTAAAAAGAAAGTATACGGATGATATTTGATTTGGATAATTTTTCCTCGGATATTACAATCTTTTTCAAGCATTAACTTCATAAGGTCATTGAAGTCTGGGTCGAAAAAGGAGAAATTCATGGGTTGCTCATCTTCAGTTATAGATTTATAGAGTAATCCTATAGTATCCCCTTGGAAGGAGCTTGCCTGACACTATATAATACCTAAATTTAGCAACTATTTTACAAAGTTACGCCTGCCGACCATACGTCTTTTGATTCTCCAGAAAACCCATCAGTACTTCTCACTACCTCTGGTGGTTGAAAGGCAGGCGTCCCGAAACTATTATCGAGGAAATTATCCTTCTTAAATACATCAATAATCTAAAATATAAACTACTATATAACCGTAGCTGTACCGAAATCGCATATTTTTAAATTATGACTCATTTCTAGAAGTAAATTTGATGGTTTTATATCTGCATTCACTGTTGCGAAAAACCGTTGTGAATGACTCCACGAGAATGTAAATATTCTAGGCCATCAATTAGTTGGGAAAAGTATCTATATTCGCGAGACTTATACAAATTTGCTTGACATTCTGGAATACGTCCGTTTGAGGCGACGTTAACCATATCCTGCAAGCTGCATATGCAATAATCGAGAACTAAGTATCTGGAATTAAAAGAAATTCTTACACTGTCTCCTCAGTTTTACACAGTATTAAATCGTGCATTTTTATTATATTTTTGTGATTGGACATTCCTAATACTTTAACTTCACTATTAGAATGAAATGCATTGATACTTGAACAAATTCACTTTTCCAAACGGTGTTTTTAGGATTGAATGCCGATTTATTACCTTGACGGCGAGTCTAGCAAGCGTGGTATAGTTTATAATCTCGCGAACTTCACCATAGCTCCCACTACCTAGGAATTTACCTGTGAAGTAGTTGTCGATAATCTTATAAAGCGATTGAGACGAGAGGCTGATCAAAAGTTCTTTTGATTGCATGTAGTTTATGCCAAGGTCTAGTTTGTGTTCAATGCTTGGGGTCTGGTTTAAATTTTCATTTTCTTCCTGCAGAAGTAAAGAATAGTCTTTTTCAGTCTTATTAAACATTTTTTGGATATCAAATTTCAAAACATGAAAATCTATTGAACATAAAGAACTTGTATTCAATTGTTTATAACTATGCGCATGTACTTTGTTTATTTATAATGCCATGAGCAGTTTTAGTATCTAAGAACATTTAAAATTTTTATGAATATAATTAATGTTCATTTCCGATCGAATTGATGATAAGCTGTTGGTTAGAATGAAATTTTTTATGGTACCCAAACTAAGGCTATAAAGCCGCGAATAAAACAGTTTGTTTTGCTATCAGGTTTAACAGATGATTTTTAAAACATTTTATCTGAAAAATTGAAATTAGTTAGCATAATTTTTCGAAGAGTTAATTTCCAGAATAATGCTTAGAACCGGATTAAACTATAAAATTCTCAAAATATATATCATCAATGATGCTGTTATATTTTTTATTTCAAACACGTTTTTCCTTCAAATCATTAGAATAGGCCAGTGCTCATACGTGGAAATATTTTAATACAGGGGTCAAATTTCAATTATATGCGGTTATAAAATCATTTCGTTTGGCACACTGTCTCACGACATTAAATATTAATATAAATCCAAAAGTTAAAATTCAAACAAAGAAATCAGATTTTTTTTAGCTTGCAGGTAATTAACTCTGAAAATTCATTTGATATCATGACAATCTTTTCAATAATTTTTAAGAAGCATATAAAAATTTCCATATTCTCTAATTATTATTGACTTTTATGTTTTATAAGCTTTCTAACGTGAGGTTTAAACATTGTAATTAATAGGTCTTCAGATTTATGTGGTTCAATAAAATTTTCAAATATATTAACTTTAAAATTCTCCAGAAGATTTCTCATAACACATATTTATGTAAATTTAATTGATAAATATACTTGGTTGAATTAATAAAATGATGATGAGATTTTATATTATTAATAATTTTTCTAAATGCGCACGCTCGTGTAGATAAATGTTAGCTGACACTTCAGACAGTATTTTATCAACCATATTGTTAAAATTAGAAATTAAGAGTTAGAAGAAAGTTATTTTTTAATAATATCAGTGTTTGAATTTGTTAAATTATAATATGAGTCAAACATCAAGCATATCAGATTATTATTCTCTAAAAGTGGTAATCGAAGAAAAGGATGTGTGAAGAAAATAAATTATCTTAAATGATGAACTGTTTATCGTTTTAATAAAAATAAAATAAGTCCAACTCAAAAGGGAAAATAATATACTTTAAAATGAACTAAGTTTAGAGTATTATTTATGAATATAAACAGAACCTTAATGATGCTAGATCATTAAACCTTGTATTTAAAGTTTTCTTCCAGCTTTTGCTTTGATTTTTGATAAATGCCATTTTCCACTTCTGAAAAACTAAAAATAAACTCATCTCAAATGAGTGTTTGCTTTTCATCAAAAGTTCTTTAAATCCACAACAAAATTAGTTTTGCTGTTCAATTTCTCGCAAAAAATTCCTATTTTGCAGAGTCAAGCACCAAACACCATTTGTAGATACATTAATAATACATTGTCTCTAACAAGTCAATTAAATCATAATCGGTCAGTTTATTTTATCTAGTGTAACTTATATAAAAATTCATTTAAACGCATGCGAGGTAATATTAACAATGGCAGAGAATTTAAAAATATGACTAAAAAGAAATACAATTCTAGGATATGCGCAAAATCACCATGCGCTCTTTGAAAATCTTATTACAGATTTTTATCCATACAACACAATTTAAACCAAAAACTGTGATTTTAGAAAAATAAGTCAGAAAAGCTTTAATATCTTTTAAATTACTGCTTTAAATCCATAGCTCTTTTGAACAAGATCCAGACTCTGAAGTGGACTAAGCACTTTAAAAGTTGAGATAATAATCCTTAGTTTTTTATCACTCCAAGATTGTTAGTTTAAAAATTTACAATACCCCCCCCCTTCGACCCTTCCGATGTTGAAGTTCCGCACTTCCTCTTCTTTAAAAAGCTCATTTGTAGACTATGCGAATTTTAGATGTGCGGTCTCGCACAGTAAATTTAATTTTCAATTCAATACCTCGGGAAATTAGATGCGCGTGTAAGGTTGTTTTATACCATGTTATAACTATTCCAAAAAGATATTTCGAACATTGAAGTCTAAATAAGACCTCATCCTCAAATACACAAAAGAATATTTTATCAAAGTTGTCTATAAATGTGAATGATTTGTCAATGGTGTCTGAATTAATTTTTCTTTTTTAGATATTTGTGTACAACATAACCTTATCAATTGGAAAAAAAGCTAAAAACATAATATAATCCATATGCCTTTTAAAATTACTGTTGTTTTTAGTGATAGTAACCCCTCCAGAATTTTGAATTCTCTTCCAAATTTCTTGGCCAAACGGCATAAACAACCATACTAAATTGACTGTGGACATAATTTTATGATTATTTTTATTAATACTCTCAAAATCCTAAACAATGTCGAGATTAATCGAGTCTTCGCGATAAAATTTTCCAGACTAACCAAAATAAAGTTTCTTTTTTTATCACTTCTGATGACATATTCTATAGGATAAATGCACCTAAACTCATACCACGTATGAATAATATCTGATAAATTCTGGGAGGAGTTGGCATAAAAGTATCATAAATAAGCATAATTTGAATATCCCTTTAAACTTTTATTTAGGCCTGAATAATATTCTAAAAATCAGCCAAGTGTGGAAATACAGGGGTAAAATCTTCATTTTGGACGCATGCGTTAACGGCGTAACAGAATTTCGGTGATGTCGTCTGCGCGCTCATGAATTAATCCGCCCTTTTCATTGTCCGTTAAATTCTATCTCACATCTTTTTAATCTTGATAATTTCTGAAACCTTATGTATCGTCATTTTCAAAATCATTAAATTCCTGAACAATAGTGTAATTGACTCATTCATTAGTACTGAGTTTTTTTCTTTGATTGATGCCGAAATTTTAATTGTTTTAATTTCTAGCTAGAACCTATTCATGATTATGAACATTCCAATCGAATATTCCAGAAATGGAATTTTGAAAATATATGATACTCTATTTCTGCTCTGGCATCTCCAACTAGCGTTCCCATCTTTTTCATAATCTAAATTGTATAATAAGTTGTTTTGGAGTAAGGGTTCTCTTCCTCGTACTCTTAACAAGTCCAAACTCTATTTTAGGGGTAAAATTTGTTAATCTTTCTGTGGCAACATTAATCTTATCGAAAATCTGACAATAATTAAAAAATGTTATCTATCACTGTTGAAGCATGCAATAAACTTTGGAAGATAAAAACTTTTCTGATAATGTGCCACCACTTATAAGTTACGAAATTGGTAAAATAGGTTTGAAAGCTTACATGTAGCGTGTGTGTATCAGGAATTGCTCTTTGCATTGCTGACCAAATAAAATACATCCTTTGGTTATACACTTTATTACACAAGTAAATGATGGTTTATTTGTTGCTTACCATGAGATGAAGAAATTAATTCAATAATGAATTATATAGGCTCTCCAAGTCTGATTCTAGAGGTGTTACATGGAGGATATTGTCTTATATACAAGGTATGAATATTTATCTTGCTCATTTTGCTACACCTATTAACGATAAATATTTTCTGTGAGATATATAAATCAAAAACCAAACAGGTCATCAACGAATCTCTTGTAGTTATATTTTGGTTTTTGTAAACTTCGCTTTAGCATTTTCGACTGTGATTTTAAGGCCTAATTTTTTTTTACTTTTTCTGAAATAAGCTCGAAGAACACTTCAATGCACTATGAGATCTGATTGGTTAATCCATTTTTGCTTGTTAACTCAAACGAGCTTTTTTTTGTAACGGTTCATATTTCAAATAAATTATTTGCTGAAGCACGTAAAAATAAGGGAACTTTTTCAGTCTCGTATCCATAAACCAATTTTACTTTTTGGTGAATATTTTGGGTTCCTCTTTGCAGCACTTATAAACAGAACATCAATACAAATGAAAAATTCCTTTGAAAATCCACAATTTAATGAATTAAATGGATGTCAATAAAACACTGGCGAGCTTAGTTTTTGGACCAAGGAAAATCTTTGAATTGTATCTAAAAAAATTTTCACTTGATTCAAGAATCAACAGCTACTGAAAGCATGTTTGTTATCGACGCCATTTTAGTCTTCGTATAGTTTCGTATTTATTTATTTTGAGTATAAAAATCATCCATATCTTAAATTAAGAGGCTATTCACTTTAAAAATTAAGTAAAAATCTGTATGACATATGTGGAATTTCTCCCACCTAATTTACTTATAGTTTCATGGAAAATTCACGAAAACGAGTACATATATTTAAATTGTAGATAATAAGAATTGAAATTCTTCTAATAGAAAATTAAACCTGTAATTTAAAACAGAATACTATAAATAATTTATATATGACCGTTTCTTCATATCGTTAATATATTTACCAGGAAACATTTTTGAAATTGAATTAGTTTTAACTCACCAATATTATCAGATTAGTATCGAACAGAAGAGTTCTTATTTGATAACTCTCATATTAAAAGCTCAATAATTCTTATACATTATCAAATCCTTCTAAATTTTATAAAATAGCGGTGCAATGATTGAAAAACTCGAGTGAAATTCCAAACCTCATTTAACAAAGATATTCCATTGAACCAAACCTATTTTTAGTTGATAAGCAGATAGAATATTATCTTTTAATAAATACCAGGTTTCAGTGCAGAATTCGTTGTCATTGTATTGGGTATGTTTCATTTGATTTTTATTCAACCCATAAGTCAGTTATTTTTATAAATTTCTTCTTAAATGCTTTTATCATAAGCGATACCGAATGTTTATATCCACTATAAATTCTTAAATTCGATTTTAAATATGCAATGTGATGTTTCATTCCATGAAATAATTTTAAAGTGAAAAAAAACTAACAGCCTAAATTCCTACCTTTATGCGTAATGATTGAAAATTTAGTAACACCTAACGAAAGCCAGCGGCTAAATATGGCCCGGCGGTTTTTTGCGTTTACTGAATTATTTCTTTATCAAACCTATTCCCAATAGAATTTTATCATTAATTTCAACGACTTCCTTTTATACTGCTCTTAAAACACACTTCAGTTATCGTTGTTATTTTATTAAGCGCAAATAGGATTTAAGATTAAAAATCCTTCAATTTTTTAGGATTCGTCACTTTATGATATATTATTGTTCTCTTTCATTAATTCTGATGATCAACATTTTATAAATGACTGATTTTGAAATTAAGGTACATTTAAAGTTTTCATCCCCGGTTAAAGTCTCGATTTCATAAATTAAAATAAAAAGAAGAAATACGAGAATAATTAAATTATTTAATCATTAATGGAATAGAAGATTTTAAATACTTCTCCATAAAATGAAAATAATATCATCTCATCCAGATCGCTTCCTCCATAAAAGATGTGCAGTTTAAACAACAAAACTAAATCTCTTGTCGTTCCAAGTTCTTCCTCTTTTCCAAATACATTCACGAACCCTTTAAAAGTTTGTGCATGCGCACCAATGTCAGGATCCAGAAAATTTTTTATGTGGTTTACAGTAAGATGCACAAAGGATTGCTGTAAATTTCCAATTCTGGAGAGGGTCGTCACATATCAGAATGATTAACGTCACAGGAAGTGTGTTGTTCGATTATTGTCAAAAGTGTTTTCGAGCTTTCTTGCAACCAGATGTACAATAAAGCAACCACCAGCTTTTATTTCAACACCCCAAAAAACCACTGTTGATTAGTAACTGATAGATCCCCTTCATATTTTCTTTTGGAAATACAGGTTTCTTCATTTTCTACATTTATGTTCGAACCACCGATTTTAATAGGATTCCTAGCAAAATAATCAACACAGACTTCCCAATAAAGGTTTTTCAAATTATAAATAAAAACTTGTAAAATGGCGCTGTTCTGTTTTGCGTATCAAATTTAATTTTTGTTTTGGTGTGAGTTTTACTTCATCAAAAATCACATAATTGGAATATTTCCTTTTTAAGGCAGTGAGCCTTCAAACCACGTTCCTGTAAAGAAGGCATATTTTTTCCCGCTGATTTTTTTCCATTTTCGCGTCTTAGTTTCCCATTTTTGTCAGCCTTTAACTTCATACCACCACCACCATTACATTCATACTCTCTTTCTATCCACAGTAAACCCATATTTTTAAGCCAACTGTAAAATTCTTCTTGCAGTAATTCAAGTTTTTGGTATAATTTTTTCTCATTAAGATTTTTTTAATTCTTCCGTGGGTTATTTTTTATTTTTGTTAATATTTTATGAAATTTCGCTTTTTGAGAATTGAATCTGGGTATAAACTGTGCACGCGCGGAAATTACTCTGATTTTATGCCTGATAAAGTTATTTGTTGATGAAACTCTCAATTTTTAAAGGAACGGTAACTTGAGGAAAGTATTTTGTAAAAATATTTTTATATAAAATCTTCATTATCTTAATCATTTTCGATGATATCTGAACCTTTAAATTAGAAATCTAATTAGCCAAACGATTGATCATAACCTACTTATGAATTTGACTTACTCCCAAAAAGCTGACGTAAAATTCAATAAAATCATTCTTCATAAGTGCAAGACAATTTTTACGTAATTAACGATGGGGTATATTTTTTTGTCTGTTAATTGTCTAACTTGTCTAAAATCTGTTCGATCCAATTAACGTCGGAGCTTTTTTAATCAAAACGGGTTTTGTCGGGAAATTATTGTAAGAATTACATCGGAAATATTCGTTATATACCGAGAAAATTTGTCTTAGGCGTCGAAAAAGATTAACCATATAAAATCTTTGAATTCTTATGAAATATAGTTTAGATAATAGTTAAATTACATTTATGCCCCTCAGTAGATGGACGAAAAGATGTTCATCTTTATATGTGCACGCGGGTTTCGACTAACCTTGGGTGACGTTATTTTAACTCAGTAACACGACTACCCATAAATGGTGAAAAAACTGTTCCAAATATTAGTTTAAAAATCGATTAAGTTGAAAATTTTTTTAAATAAAAAACAACTTTCTAAATAACAGAATTAACTTTCATTGGTAAAGCATTCACGGTAGAGTTTACATGAAACAAAAACTATGATGTATCGTTAAATGTGTCAAAACCTATTCACATTAGCTATGGGATCAAAAAATTATCTATTTCAATTTGTGTCAGTAGAATGTTTCAGTCAATTTTTCAAATGTATTTTTGTTTATCTTTCCAAAAAATCCGAATGATTCGTTATTGCTCGCCTCTTCAAATACATCGTTGTTTTCATCATCCTTCAATGAAATAAAAGAATAAATTTTTCTTCCTAAATCTGTTGGTTGATATTTTACGACATCGGTACCATAAGAAAAGCAGGTGTAATTTATATAAATTCGTGTAAGTCTGTTGACAACAACTTTACGCTTTAGAGGTTAAACCAGTCTATTTATATATAATATCGTCCATGACTGTTTTCGTTTTTATATACTTTCAAATTTCGTAGAGGAATTTAAAATTTAGAAAACTAAAGCTTTACTCAAATAAACTCATTTATTGTTGTCATTTTAACACCTTCTCACCCGTTTGAAAGAAATAATTATACTTTTATAAAAATTTTGATAAGATTTCAAATATTATTGTTATCATTCCGTTGAATGTAGAAGGTTTGGATTTATCCGTTCGTATAAAATTTTTATAGCATCAAAAAAATCTTCTATTTGATAACGCTGTGAAATGTAAGGAGACATATATTGAAAACCAACATTACCATTTTGAAACCACGATTGATGAATAGTGAAATACTTAGGTATCCATCATTTGCACACATCTCCCATTATTTAAAGCGGGAATTAACGAATCTTTAATCCAATCTTTCTTACGCACGCGTTGAACGAACCAACTTTTAATTAGTACGAAACACATCCTTAGATCGATATCGCACATATTAAACTTATATTTATACATTCTGAGTTGGTACTGTAACATATGATGTGCCACCATAAAGCGAATATCCATAATGACCAGATTGATGAATATTAAATCGTGTTTTATCAAAAAGTATTTTATCGAAATCAAAAATCCATGAAATTTGAGTGCAATATAAAAATATCTGGCGATCACGTGAACCGAATTTCTGGCATCTAAAATATGCGTAAAGCATTCACGAGTATAACTTGAACTTTTATACTCTCGTTACAATGATGCATTTTAATACCTTTGCTATGGTGACATCGATTCCCAATTATTAACTTTTAAAAAAAATAATTGCACGAAAA
>JALDNG010001851.1:0-47954 GCA_024349245.1 Neodontobutis hainanensis | reverse complement strand
GAAGCAAGGAATGTTTTAAAACTTAGTTTAAACACTTAAACTTTAGTCAAACTTGCCAAGGCAACACCCTTCTTCGTAAGACACGCCCCTTTTCCAAAGGTGACAAAACTGGCACGCTCCCAGAGAATCATCCCTTCTCCCTTCTCCCTTCTGGCAGCCTGCTTCACCCTTCGCACCTTTCACCCTTCTCGGTGAGCCTGCGGCCTTCTGGCGACGGTCCAGTAGGACTGCCTCGCCGCCGCAAACCTGGGCCTCGTGGAAAGCGAGTTAACTTTCCTTCGTTCTAAAGACCGTGCCTGCTAAAGCGCCTGCTCTTCCCCAAAGAGCGCGCGCAGAAGCAAGTTTTAACCAGCAAAGCAACAGCTGAGAACTCTTTCATGGACCGTGACATAACCTACACAAACTTCAACTTTTGCACGGTACAACCGATGAGAGGCCGTGCGAGTTTGGACAGCAACTAGGCGCTTTTGTTCTCTTCCCTGGGTGCACGGCGACCCCCACCCCTGGAAGAGATCTGCACGTGGCGGCACCCCTGGTGTGTGGAGCGCTTCATCAGCAAGTTCACGGACTTTCTGGAGAACATTCAGGGCGCTCGTCTCGGACCACTGATATCGACCACACCGAACCGGGCCAGCACCCGCTGACTACAGAGTAAGTCCGCCGCGTGACACAACTGCCTTGGCGGCATTACAAAGTCCAAACTCTAGCCCCGAAGCCTCCATCTCCTTTTCCCGTTAAAAGTCCCTTTAAATTCCCCAATCTAGATTAAACTGTACAAAACATTCCTGGTTTCATCATATCCTCCATGCAACTGTTTATCCCTGTGTATTCCCATTGTGTTCAACCCTTATTGTGTTTTAATGCTTTACCATGTTCCGTCATATTATTCACCATTGTATAATCTTTAATAAAATCCCATAAAGACATTAATGTTTCCCTGTTTATATCAAGAAATGTTCGAAAACAAGAAGAATTTACTTCCTTTAGATTAATGAGACTAGACTAAACAGTTTCTCTAGATCTGTCTAAAACTAGAGTGGTGCCCCGAAAGAAATTAATATTTTGATAAGCAAAATATTAATTATTAATTTTCATAATTAACATTCATATTAATTATTAATAAGACCATATTCACTACAGTATTATTTTTGGTGCCCCTCGTGAGGCCTTGGAAGAATATTCTTGATTAAACATTGAAATTATTAAATAACACCTAAAGTCTTTACACAAATTGCTGTCCACTGAAAGCTGTGTCTAAGCTGTGCTTTAGCTGGTGATGCGTTTAACTGTGTGTGTGTGTGTGTGTGATCATCGCTAGGTGATCAAATGTGGCCTATCGAAATTGTGTGTTGACTTCAAACCGTGTCAGCTGGCCTGACCCGTGAAAGTCTGATACTGTGCGTACAGTGGCGCGAAAGCGTCAATTCAAACATTGAATAATGGCTGCGAGACTCCAGCATGAATTAAATGTTTGTTAAAGTTGCCAAAAGTCTGCTGAAGACAGAGAGACTTTGTTGAAGTGGATTGGTTTGGGTGTGTAAAACACGTGGACCTTCAGAGCATCCATTTTGAGATCCTTTTAATGGCTGCGAGCTTCCAGCATTAAGAAGTACTTATTAAAGTTGTTTTAAAGTCCGCTGAAGGACTTTTTGAATTATGAAATTTATTAATGGCTGCGAGATTCCAGCATTAATTAAATACTTGTCAAAAGTTGCTTAGAGTCTGCTGAAAAGCTCAAAGACTTTGCAAATGTTGCATGCATGCTAACACGCTAGCCAAAGTGTGTATATGGGCCCGAGACAAAGCTAATTGCTGCGTTGTACCAGAATTAAGTTAAAATTGTCTCTTACAAGTTGTAAAAATTGCCGCGTTGTAGAATTTATGAAAACTTGTCTCCCCTAAGGCTTGTAAGCCGGGGTGTATTTGAGCACGGATTAAAAATCCGTGCTGGAAGCCTTCACAGCCTAGCTAACTGTGAAAACTCTCCCCTAAAAGCCACGTGGGCTGCCGTGCGTTTTGTCTAAAAAGCGTGGTTTGAGCCTGCTATGGTAAATGTGCTTGTGTTTAAAGCGTGGCCTTGTACCGGCCTTGTACAAAGCCCTGCTGTGTTTTAAACCGCTGTTTTTGTTTTTAAGAGTTGTAGACTCGTCCAGAGTGAACCTCTGACTGGAAGCTGAAAGCAAGCTTAGCGCCAGGACCCCAAAGGGGCGGGCCGGAAAGCGTCACTCCGGAAATCTCAGACTCGCGAGTCTCTTTCGCCCCTAGCGGAAAGGAGGTGCGAAACCACAGACTCCCGAGTCTCTATCACCCCCTAAGCGGAAGGGAGGTGCTAAACCACTAAGTCACAGGGATAAGCTCCACGCCTCCCTCATGCGGTCACTCAAAGGAAGTACACCCTTCCTGAAAGTAGTGGCGCTGATCGAAAACTTACAGCTTTGATAATTAATGAATAGTTTAAAGCTTTCATTGACACTGAAACACCTCAGTGATTAATCTTATAAGTAAATTAACATTTGTTAATACGGCTTGAGATAACACTGTTTAATAACTTAAATGCGCAATACATAGGAAACTAAACTCCACTATTATTGTGACATATTACCTGTACTGTAAGTAGCTTTGCTACTGACCCATGCAGTTAATTTGGCTCAATATAAGTGTGACTTTGTGACTTCTCTCTGAGCTGCTAAATTGAATGACGCATTAAAAAGCTTACTAAAACAGCTACCCACGACAACACTGCTGTTACGTCTGAACAGACTTAACCCCTGCTCCTGAATTGTTAATTTCACAGACTAGCATCACCCACACCACAGCACTGCTAGCCTAAATTAACATCCAGCCAACAGGCAATTGCTAACAGCCAATACAAATTTAAATCTGACTCCATCGATTTAATCCCCTCTCTACAGTTAAAACCCCAATTAACTGTAACCATTGTTAGCAGTTCCTCTAAAAAGCGCAGATCAGCCAACGACAACAGCAACTCCAAAACGGCAGGGAAAGCGTGAAGAACACTGTCAGTGGCAAGCACTAACAGTGAGACTAAGCGAAACCCTCTCCGCGGTAGACTATGCACACACGCAACTGGTCACCTTGCTGATGACTGACACGCTTAGAGACACCAGCCTCTCAGTGAAAAGCCTAACAATGAGAAGACTTCTGCATTGTATCTTTTGTTATGATCAAACATAACCATTAGGTACCTCCTCTAACCACCCTGTCCAACTTTGCCCCTAAAACAGACAAAGCCACTCCAAATTATGATTAATGTGTTTCCCTTAATCAGGTTTACATTAGTACATATGTGTGACGCCAAGGCTTTTGTGTGTGTTTAACGTGTGGCTTACTCCCTGGTCTGCAAGGATGTCGACCTGAAACTTGTGGAACCAGCATCGTGTCGAAAAGGGGACTGTAGCAGATCAGTCTCCATAATTCCACACTTATCACTTCCAGAGAGGCCCCAGCAAACAAGAGTTTGCACAAAACTCCACACGGATTATAACATCTGTCTTTTATCATTTACAGACCTCCAAACTGTTTTACTAAGGACTCAGGAACCTTCAGTAAACCGTGATTAACTATTCTGCGTTGTTGACATGACCAGGACAAAACCTGGCCAGGGACGCATCCCAGGTCAAAGGTGACTCAGGACCAGCACCACATCCTGGCACCATGTCCAAGGACTGTAAATCCTAAAGATAAAGGGTGTTGATTCAGCTTTACCCAGAACTTTCTTTAGCACTCAAGAAGGGCGTAGGAATGCGTTTGATCACACCAAAACCCTGAACTTCTGATGGTCAGACACTACCCCCTTGTGTTTGACCGGACAGAGAACTATTGACTTCTCCCAAAGGATATTTTGTTATTTTAATAAAAGAATTATTGTATTAATGTGCTGTTGTTATACTGTTCTTTTCCAGGGCCGGAGTCGTGGCGAGAACTCCTCATCCTAGTTTTGTTTGCAGGTTGTGTTCTGTTTTAAGGAAATGTAACAATTGTTTCCATCATGTCTGACAAATGCCTCTGTATAACTTTGCAGTACAAGTGTTTTGCGTGTTTATGAAAAACCAAAAGAAATTGCGAAGCAAGGAATGTTTTAAAACTTAGTTTAAACACTTAAACTTTAGTCAAACTTGCCAAGGCAACACCCTTCTTCGTAAGACACGCCCCTTTTCCAAAGGTGACAAAACTGGCACGCTCCCAGAGAATCATCCCTTCTCCCTTCTCCCTTCTGGCAGCCTGCTTCACCCTTCGCACCTTTCACCCTTCTCGGTGAGCCTGCGGCCTTCTGGCGGACGGTCCAGTAGGACTGCCTCGCCGCCGCAAACCTGGGCCTCGTGGAAGCGAGTTAACTCCTTCGTTCTAAAGACCGTGCCTGCTAAAGCGCCTGCTCTTCCCCAAAAGCGCGCGCAGAAGCAAGTTTTAACCAGCAAAGCAACAGCTGAGAACTCTTTCATGGACCGTGACATAACCTACACAAACTTCAACTTTTACGGTACAACCGATGAGAGGCCGTGCGAGTTTGGACAGCAACTAGGCGCTTTTGTTCTCTTCCCCTGGGTGCACGGCGACCCCACCCCTGGAAGAGATCTGCACGTGGCGGCACCCCTGGTGTGTGGAGCGCTTCATCAGCAAATTCACGGACTTTCTGGAGAACATTCAGGGCCTTCGTCTCGGACCACTGATATCGACCACCGAACCGGGCCAGCACCCGCTGACTACAGAGTAAGTCCGCGTGACACAACTGCCTTGGCGGCATTACAAAGTCAAACTCTAGCCCCGAAGCCTCCATCTCCTTTTCCGTTAAAAGTCCCTTTAAATTCCCCAATCTAGATTAAACTGTACAAAACATTCCTGGTTTCATCATATCCTCCATGCAACTGTTTATCCCTGTGTATTCCCATTGTGTTCAACCCTTATTGTGTTTTAATGCTTTACCATGTTCCCGTCATATT
Organism: Neodontobutis hainanensis; assembly: GCA_024349245.1. Lineage (NCBI taxonomy): Eukaryota > Metazoa > Chordata > Actinopteri > Gobiiformes > Odontobutidae > Neodontobutis > Neodontobutis hainanensis. The sequence continues at coordinate 42,996 of JALDNG010001851.1, read as the reverse complement.
ATTCACCATTGTATAATCTTTAATAAAATCCCATAAAGACATTAATGTTTCCCTGTTTATATCAAGAAATGTTAAAACAAGAAGAATTTACTTCCTTTAGATTAATGAGACTAGACTAAACAGTTTCTCTAGATCTGTCTAAAACTAGAGTGGTGCCCGAAAGAAATTAATATTTTGATAAGCAAAATATTAATTATTAATTTTCATAATTAACATTCATATTAATTATTAATAAGACCATATTCACTACAGTATTATTTTTGGTGCCTCGTGAGGCCTTGGAAGAATATTCTTGATTAAACATTGAAATTATTAAATAACACCTAAAGTCTTTACACAAATTGCTGTCCACTGAAAGCTGTGTCTAAGCTGTGCTTTAGCTGGTGATCGTTTAACTGTGTGTGTGTGTGTGTGTGATCATCGCTAGGTGATCAAATGTGGCCTATCGAAATTGTGTGTTGACTTCAAACCGTGTCAGCTGGCCTGACCCGTGAAAGTCTGATACTGTCGTACAGTGGCGGAGCGTCAATTCAAACATTGAATAATGGCTGCGAGACTCCAGCATGAATTAAATGTTTGTTAAAGTTGCAAAGTCTGCTGAAGACAGAGAGACTTTGTTGAAGTGGATTGGTTTGGGTGTGTAAAACACGTGGACCTTCAGAGCATCCATTTTGAGATCCTTTTAATGGCTGCGAGCTTCCAGCATTAAGAAGTACTTATTAAAGTTGTTTTAAAGTCCGCTGAAGGACTTTTTGAATTATGAAATTTATTAATGGCTGCGAGATTCCAGCATTAATTAAATACTTGTCAAAAGTTGCTTAGAGTCTGCTGAAAAGCTCAAAGACTTTGCAAATGTTGCATGCATGCTAACACGCTAGCCAAAGTGTGTATATGGGCCCGAGACAAAGCTAATTGCTGCGTTGTACCAGAATTAAGTTAAAATTGTCTCTTACAAGTTGTAAAAATTGCGCGTTATGCGGAATTTATGAGAAAACTTGTCTCCCTAAGGCTTGTAAGCCGGGGTGTATTTCGAGCGGATTAAAAATCCGTGCTGGAAGCCTTCACAGCCTAGCTAACTGTGAAAACTCTCCCCTAAAAGCCACGTGGGCTGCCGTGCGTTTTGTCTAAAAGCGTGGTTTGAGCCTGCTATGGTAAATGTGCTTGTGTTTAAAGCGTGGCCTTGTACCGGCCTTGTACAAAGCCCTGCTGTGTTTTAAACCGCTGTTTTTGTTTTTTTAAGAGTTGTAGACTCGTCCAGAGTGAACCTCTGACTGGAAGCTGAAAGCAAGCTTCGCGCCAGGACCCCAAAGGGCGGGCGGAAAGCGTCACTCGGAAATCTCAGACTCGCGAGAGTCTCTTTCGCCCCTAGCGGAAAGGAGGTGCGAAACCACAGACTCCGAGTCTCTATCACACCCCTAGCGGAAGGGAGGTGCTAAACCACTAAGTCACAGGGATAAGCTCCACGCCTCCCTCATGCGGTCACTCAAAGGAAGTACACCCTTCCCTGAAAGTAGTGGCGCTGATCGAAAAGCTTACAGCTTTGATAATTAATGAATAGTTTAAAGCTTTCATTGACACTGAAACACCTCAGTGATTAATCTTATAAGTAAATTAACATTTGTTAATACGGCTTGACAGATAACACTGTTTAATAACCGTCATAATACATAGGAAACTAAACTCCACTATTATTGTGACATATTACCTGTACTGTAAGTAGCTTTGCTACTGACCCATGCAGTTAATTTGGCTCAATATAAGTGTGACTTTGTGACTTCTCTCTAAGGAGCTGCTAAATTGAATGACGCATTAAAAAGCTTACTAAAACAGCTACCCACGACAACACTGCTGTTACGTCTGAACAGACTTAACCCCTGCTCCTGAATTGTTAATTTCACAGACTAGCATCACCCACACCACAGCACTGCTAGCCTAAATTAACATCCAGCCAACAGGCAATTGCTAACAGCCAATACAAATTTAAATCTGACTCCATCGATTTAATCCCCTCTCTACAGTTAAAACCCCAATTAACTGTAACCATTGTTAGCAGTTCCTCTAAAAAGCGCAGATCAGCCAAGCGACAACAGCAACTCCAAAGCGGCAGGGAAAGCGTGAAGAACACTGTCAGTGGCAAGCACTAACAGTGAGACTAAAGCGAAACCCTCTCCGCGGTAGACTATGCACACACGCAACTGGTCACCTTGCTGATGACTGACACGCTTAGAGACACCAGCCTCTCAGTGAAAAGCCTAACAATGAGAAGACTTCTGCATTGTATCTTTTGTTATGATCAAACATAACCATTAGGTACCTCCTCTAACCACCCTGTCCAACTTTGCCCCTAAAACAGACAAAGCCACTCCAAATTATGATTAATGTGTTTCCCTTAATCAGGTTTACATTAGTACATATGTGTGGCCAAGGCTTTTGTGTGTGTTTAACGTGTGGCTTACTCCCTGGTCTGCAAGGATGTCGACCACGAAACTTGTGGAACCAGCATCGTGTCGAAAAGGGGACTGTAGCAGATCAGTCTCCATAATTCCACACTTATCACTTCCAGAGGCCCCAGCAAACAAGAGTTTGCACAAAACTCCACACAGTTATAACATCTGTCTTTTATCATTTACAGACCTCCAAACTGTTTTACTAAGGACTCAGGAACCTTCAGTAAACCGTGATTAACTATTCTGCGTTGTTGACATGACCAGGACAAAACCTGGCCAGGGACGCATCCCAGGTCAAAGGTGACTCAGGACCAGCACCACATCCTGGCACCATGTCCAAGGACTGTAAATCCTAAAGATAAAGGGTGTTGATTCAGCTTTACCCAGAACTTTCTTTAGCACTCAAGAAGGGCGTAGGAATGCGTTTGATCACACCAAAACCCTGAACTTCTGATGGTCAGACACTACCCCCTTGTGTTTGACCGGACAGAGAACTATTGACTTCTCCCAAAGGATATTTTGTTATTTTAATAAAAGAATTATTGTATTAATGTGCTGTTGTTATACTGTTCTTTTCCAGGGCCGAGTCGTGGCGAGAACTCCTCATCCTAGTTTTGTTTGCAGGTTGTGTTCTGTTTTAAGGAAATGTAACAATTGTTTCCATCATGTCCTGACAAATGCCTCTGTATAACTTTGCAGTACAAGTGTTTTGCGTGTTTATGAAAAACCAAAAGAAATTGCGAAGCAAGGAATGTTTTAAAACTTAGTTTAAACACTTAAACTTTAGTCAAACTTGCCAAGGCAACACCCTTCTTCGTAAGACACGCCCCTTTTCCAAAGGTGACAAAACTGGCACGCTCCCAGAGAATCATCCCTTCTCCCTTCTCCCTTCTGGCAGCCTGCTTCACCCTTCGCACCTTTCACCCTTCTCGGTGAGCCTGCGGCCTTCTGGCGGACGGTCCAGTAGGACTGCCTCGCCGCAAACCTGGGCCTCGTGGAAGCGAGTTAACTTTCCCGTTCTAAAGACCGTGCCTGCTAAAGCGCCTGCTCTTCCCCAAAGAAGCGCGCGAAGCAAGTTTTAACCAGCAAAGCAACAGCTGAGAACTCTTTCATGGACCGTGACATAACCTACACAAACTTCAACTTTTACGGTACAACCGATGAGAGGCCGTGCGAGTTTGGACAGCAACTAGGCGCTTTTGTTCTCTTCCCTGGGTGCAGACCCCACCCCTGGAAGAGATCTGCGTGGCGGCACCCCTGGTGTGTGGAGCGCTTCATCAGCAAGTTACGGACTTTCTGGAGAACATTCAGGGCCTTCGTCTCGGACCACTGATATCGACCACACGAACCGGGCCAGCACCCGCTGACTACAGAGTAAGTCCGCACGTGACACAACTGCCTTGGCGGCATTACAAAGTCCAAACTCTAGCCCCGAAGCCTCCATCTCCTTTTCCCGTTAAAAGTCCCTTTAAATTCCCCAATCTAGATTAAACTGTACAAAACATTCCTGGTTTCATCATATCCTCCATGCAACTGTTTATCCCTGTGTATTCCCATTGTGTTCAACCCTTATTGTGTTTTAATGCTTTACCATGTTCCGTCATATTATTCACCATTGTATAATCTTTAATAAAATCCCATAAAGACATTAATGTTTCCCTGTTTATATCAAGAAATGTTCGAAAACAAGAAGAATTTACTTCCTTTAGATTAATGAGACTAGACTAAACAGTTTCTCTAGATCTGTCTAAAACTAGAGTGGTGCCCGAAAGAAATTAATATTTTGATAAGCAAAATATTAATTATTAATTTTCATAATTAACATTCATATTAATTATTAATAAGACCATATTCACTACAGTATTATTTTTGGTGCCTCGTGAGGCCTTGGAAGAATATTCTTGATTAAACATTGAAATTATTAAATAACACCTAAAGTCTTTACACAAATTGCTGTCCACTGAAAGCTGTGTCTAAGCTGTGCTTTAGCTGGTGATGCGTTTAACTGTGTGTGTGTGTGTGTGATCATCGCTAGGTGATCAAATGTGGCCTTCTCGAAATTGTGTGTTGACTTCAAACCGTGTCAGCTGGCCTGACCCGTGAGAAGTCTGATACTGTACGTACAGTGGCGGAAAGCGTCAATTCAAACATTGAATAATGGCTGCGAGACTCCAGCATGAATTAAATGTTTGTTAAAGTTGCCAAAAGTCTGCTGAAGACAGAGAGACTTTGTTGAAGTGGATTGGTTTGGGTGTGTAAAACCGTGGACCTTCAGAGCATCCATTTTGAGATCCTTTTAATGGCTGCGAGCTTCCAGCATTAAAAGTACTTATTAAAGTTGTTTTAAAGTCCGCTGAAGGACTTTTTGAATTATGAAATTTATTAATGGCTGCGAGATTCCAGCATTAATTAAATACTTGTCAAAAGTTGCTTAGAGTCTGCTGAAAAGCTCAAAGACTTTGCAAATGTTGCATGCATGCTAACACGCTAGCCAAAGTGTGTATATGGGCCCGAGACAAAGCTAATTGCTGCGTTGTACCAGAATTAAGTTAAAATTGTCTCTTACAAGTTGTAAAAATTGCGCGTTGTACGGAATTTGAGAAAACTTGTCTCCCTAAGGCTTATGGCCGGGGTGTATTTCGAGCAGTTAAAAATCCGTGCTGGAAGCCTTCACAGCCTAGCTAACTGTGAAAACTCTCCCCCTAAAAGCCACGTGGGCTGCCGTGCGTTTTGTCTAAAAACGTGGTTTGAGCCTGCTATGGTAAATGTGCTTGTGTTTAAAACGTGGCCTTGTACCGGCCTTGTACAAAGCCCTGCTGTGTTTTAAACCGCTGTTTTTGTTTTTTTTAAGAGTTGTAGACTCGTCCAGAGTGAACCTCTGACTGGAAGCTGAAAGCAAGCTTCGCGCCAGGACCCCCAAAGGGGCGGGCCGGAAACGTCACTCCGGAAATCTCAGACTCGCGAGTCTCTTTCGCCTAGCGGAAAGGAGGTGCGAAACCACAGACTCGAGAGTCTCTATCACCCCTAGCGGAAGGAGGTGCTAAACCACTAAGTCACAGGGATAAGCTCCACGCCTCCCTCATGCGGTCACTCAAAGGAAGTACACCCTTCCTGAAGTAGTGGCGCTGATCGAAAAGCTTACAGCTTTGATAATTAATGAATAGTTTAAAGCTTTCATTGACACTGAAACACCTCAGTGATTAATCTTATAAGTAAATTAACATTTGTTAATACGGCTTGACAGATAACACTGTTTAATAACTTAAATGCGCAATACATAGGAAACTAAACTCCACTATTATTGTGACATATTACCTGTACTGTAAGTAGCTTTGCTACTGACCCATGCAGTTAATTTGGCTCAATATAAGTGTGACTTTGTGACTTCTCTCTAAGGAGCTGCTAAATTGAATGGCGCATTAAAAAGCTTACTAAAACAGCTACCCACGACAACACTGCTGTTACGTCTGAACAGACTTAACCCCTGCTCCTGAATTGTTAATTTCACAGACTAGCATCACCCACACCACAGCACTGCTAGCCTAAATTAACATCCAGCCAACAGGCAATTGCTAACAGCCAATACAAATTTAAATCTGACTCCATCGATTTAATCCCTCTCTACAGTTAAAACCCCAATTAACTGTAACCATTGTTAGCAGTTCCTCTAAAAGCGCAGATCAGCCACAACAGCAACTCCAAAGCGGCAGGGAAAGCGTGAAGAACACTGTCAGTGGCAAGCACTAACAGTGAGACTAAGCGAAACCCTCTCCAGCGGTAGACTATGCACACACGCTGGTCACCTTGCTGATGACTGACACGCTTAGAGACACCAGCCTCTCAGTGAAAAGCCTAACAATGAGAAGACTTCTGCATTGTATCTTTTGTTATGATCAAACATAACCATTAGGTACCTCCTCTAACCACCCTGTCCAACTTTGCCCCTAAAACAGACAAAGCCACTCCAAATTATGATTAATGTGTTTCCCTTAATCAGGTTTACATTAGTACATATGTGTGGCCAAGGCTTTTGTGTGTGTTTAACGTGTGGCTTACTCCCTGGTCTGCAAGGATGTCGACACGAAACTTGTGGAACCAGCATCGTGTCGAAAAGGGGACTGTAGCAGATCAGTCTCCATAATTCCACACTTATCACTTCCAGAGGCCCCAGCAAACAAGAGTTTGCACAAAACTCCACACGGATTATAACATCTGTCTTTTATCATTTACAGACCTCCAAACTGTTTTACTAAGGACTCAGGAACCTTCAGTAAACCGTGATTAACTATTCTGCGTTGTTGACATGACCAGGACAAAACCTGGCCAGGGCGCATCCCAGGTCAAAGGTGACTCAGGACCAGCACCACATCCTGGCACCATGTCCAAGGACTGTAAATCCTAAAGATAAAGGGTGTTGATTCAGCTTTACCCAGAACTTTCTTTAGCACTCAAGAAGGACGTAGGAATGCGTTTGATCACACCAAAACCCTGAACTTCTGATGGTCAGACACTACCCCCTTGTGTTTGACCGGACAGAAACTATTGACTTCTCCCAAAGGATATTTTGTTATTTTAATAAAAGAATTATTGTATTAATGTGCTGTTGTTATACTGTTCTTTTCCAGGGCCGAGTCGTGGCGAGAACTCCTCATCCTAGTTTTGTTTGCAGGTTGTGTTCTGTTTTAAGGAAATGTAACAATTGTTTCCATCATGTCCTGACAAATGCCTCTGTATAACTTTGCAGTACAAGTGTTTTGCGTGTTTATGAAAAACCAAAAGAAATTGCGAAGCAAGGAATGTTTTAAAACTTAGTTTAAACACTTAAACTTTAGTCAAACTTGCCAAGGCAACACCCTTCTTCGTAAGACACGCCCCTTTTCCAAAGGTGACAAAACTGGCACGCTCCCAGAGAATCATCCCTTCTCCCTTCTCCCTCTGGCAGCCTGCTTCACCCTTCGCACCTTTCACCCTTCTCGGTGAGCCTGCGGCCTTCTGGCGGACGGTCCAGTAGGACTGCCTCGCCGCAAACCTGGGCCTCGTGGAAGCGAGTTAACTCCTTCGTTCTAAAGACCGTGCCTGCTAAAGCGCCTGCTCTTCCCCAAAGAGCGCGCGCAGAAGCAAGTTTTAACCAGCAAAGCAACAGCTGAGAACTCTTTCATGGACCGTGACATAACCTACACAAACTTCAACTTTTTGCGGTACAACCGATGAGAGGCCGTGCGAGTTTGGACAGCAACTAGGCGCTTTTGTTCTCTTCCCCTGGGTGCAGCGACCCCCACCCCTGGAAGAGATCTGCACGTGGCGGCACCCCTGGTGTGTGGAGCGCTTCATCAGCAAATTCACGGACTTTCTGGAGAACATTCAGGGCCTTCGTCTCGGACCACTGATATCGACCACACCGAACCGGGCCAGCACCCGCTGACTACAGAGTAAGTCCATCGTGACACAACTGCCTTGGCGGCATTACAAAGTCCAAACTCTAGCCCCGAAGCCTCCATCTCCTTTTCCGTTAAAAGTCCTTTAAATTCCCCAATCTAGATTAAACTGTACAAAACATTCCTGGTTTCATCATATCCTCCATGCAACTGTTTATCCCTGTGTATTCCCATTGTGTTCAACCCTTATTGTGTTTTAATGCTTTACCATGTTCCCGTCATATTATTCACCATTGTATAATCTTTAATAAAATCCCATAAAGACATTAATGTTTCCCTGTTTATATCAAGAAATGTTCGAAAACAAGAAGAATTTACTTCCTTTAGATTAATGAGACTAGACTAAACAGTTTCTCTAGATCTGTCTAAAACTAGAGTGGTGCCCGAGAAATTAATATTTTGATAAGCAAAATATTAATTATTAATTTTCATAATTAACATTCATATTAATTATTAATAAGACCATATTCACTACAGTATTATTTTTGGTGCCTCGTGAGGCCTTGGAAGAATATTCTTGATTAAACATTGAAATTATTAAATAACACCTAAAGTCTTTACACAAATTGCTGTCCACTGAAAGCTGTGTCTAAGCTGTGCTTTAGCTGGTGATGCGTTTAACTGTGTGTGTGTGTGTGTGTGATCATCGCTAGGTGATCAAATGTGGCGCTATCGAAATTGTGTGTTGACTTCAAACCGTGTCAGCTGGCCTGACCCGTGAAAGTCTGATACTGTACGTACAGTGGCGAGCGTCAATTCAAACATTGAATAATGGCTGCGAGACTCCAGCATGAATTAAATGTTTGTTAAAGTTGCCAAAAGTCTGCTGAAGACAGAGAGACTTTGTTGAAGTGGATTGGTTTGGGTGTGTAAAACACGTGGACCTTCAGAGCATCCATTTTGAGATCCTTTTAATGGCTGCGAGCTTCCAGCATTAAGAAGTACTTATTAAAGTTGTTTTAAAGTCCGCTGAAGGACTTTTTGAATTATGAAATTTATTAATGGCTGCGAGATTCCAGCATTAATTAAATACTTGTCAAAAGTTGCTTAGAGTCTGCTGAAAAGCTCAAAGACTTTGCAAATGTTGCATGCATGCTAACACGCTAGCCAAAGTGTGTATATGGGCCCGAGACAAAGCTAATTGCTGCGTTGTACCAGAAGTTAAAATTGTCTCTTACAAGTTGTAAAAATTGCGCGTTGTACGGAATTTATGAGAAAACTTGTCTCCCTAAGGCTTATGGCCGGGGTGTATTTGACAGATTAAAAATCCGTGCTGGAAGCCTTCACAGCCTAGCTAACTGTGAAAACTCTCCCCTAAAAGCCACGTGGGCTGCCGTGCGTTTTGTCTAAAAGCGTGGTTTGAGCCTGCTATGGTAAATGTGCTTGTGTTTAAAGCGTGGCCTTGTACCGGCCTTGTACAAAGCCCTGCTGTGTTTTAAACCGCTGTTTTTGTTTTTTTAAGAGTTGTAGACTCGTCAGAGTGAACCTCTGACTGGAAGCTGAAAGCAAGCTTGCGCCAGGACCCCCAAAGGGGCGGGCCGGAGCGTCACTCCGGAAATCTCAGACTCGCGAGAGTCTCTTTCGCCCCTAAGCGGAAAGGAGGTGCGAAACCACAGACTCCCGAGAGTCTCTATCACCCCCTAGCGGAAGGGAGGTGCTAAACCACTAAGTCACAGGGATAAGCTCCACGCCTCCCTCATGCGGTCACTCAAAGGAAGTACACCCTTCCCTGAAAGTAGTGGCGCTGATCGAAAAGCTTACAGCTTTGATAATTAATGAATAGTTTAAAGCTTTCATTGACACTGAAACACCTCAGTGATTAATCTTATAAGTAAATTAACATTTGTTAATACGGCTTGACAGATAACACTGTTTAATAACTTAAATCGCAATACATAGGAAACTAAACTCCACTATTATTGTGACATATTACCTGTACTGTAAGTAGCTTTGCTACTGACCCATGCAGTTAATTTGGCTCAATATAAGTGTGACTTTGTGACTTCTCTCTGAGAGCTGCTAAATTGAATGACGCATTAAAAGCTTACTAAAACAGCTACCACGACAACACTGCTGTTACGTCTGAACAGACTTAACCCCTGCTCCTGAATTGTTAATTTCACAGACTAGCATCACCCACACCACAGCACTGCTAGCCTAAATTAACATCCAGCCAACAGGCAATTGCTAACAGCCAATACAAATTTAAATCTGACTCCATCGATTTAATCCCTCTCTACAGTTAAAACCCCAATTAACTGTAACCATTGTTAGCAGTTCCTCTAAAAAGCGCAGATCAGCCAACGACAACAGCAACTCCAAAGCGGCAGGAAAGCGTGAAGAACACTGTCAGTGGCAAGCACTAACAGTGAGACTAAAGCGAAACCCTCTCCAGCGGTAGACTATGCACACACGCAACTGGTCACCTTGCTGATGACTGACACGCTTAGAGACACCAGCCTCTCAGTGAAAAGCCTAACAATGAGAAGACTTCTGCATTGTATCTTTTGTTATGATCAAACATAACCATTAGGTACCTCCTCTAACCACCCTGTCCAACTTTGCCCCTAAAACAGACAAAGCCACTCCAAATTATGATTAATGTGTTTCCCTTAATCAGGTTTACATTAGTACATATGTGTGACGCCAAGGCTTTTGTGTGTGTTTAACGTGTGGCTTACTCCTGGTCTGCAAGGATGTCGACACGAAACTTGTGGAACCAGCATCGTGTCGAAAAGGGGACTGTAGCAGATCAGTCTCCATAATTCCACACTTATCACTTCCAGAGAGGCCCCAGCAAACAAGAGTTTGCACAAAACTCCACACAGTTATAACATCTGTCTTTTATCATTTACAGACCTCCAAACTGTTTTACTAAGGACTCAGGAACCTTCAGTAAACCGTGATTAACTATTCTGCGTTGTTGACCAGGACAAAACCTGGCCAGGGGCGCATCCCAGGTCAAAGGTGACTCAGGACCAGCACCACATCCTGGCACCATGTCCAAGGACTGTAAATCCTAAAGATAAAGGGTGTTGATTCAGCTTTACCCAGAACTTTCTTTAGCACTCAAGAAGGACGTAGGAATGCGTTTGATCACACCAAAACCCTGAACTTCTGATGGTCAGACACTACCCCCTTGTGTTTGACCGGACAGAGAACTATTGACTTCTCCCCAAAGGATATTTTGTTATTTTAATAAAAGAATTATTGTATTAATGTGCTGTTGTTATACTGTTCTTTTCCAGGGCCGGAGTCGTGGCGAGAACTCCTCATCCTAGTTTTGTTTGCAGGTTGTGTTCTGTTTTAAGGAAATGTAACAATTGTTTCCATCATGTCCTGACAAATGCCTCTGTATAACTTTGCAGTACAAGTGTTTTGCGTGTTTATGAAAAACCAAAAGAAATTGCGAAGCAAGGAATGTTTTAAAACTTAGTTTAAACACTTAAACTTTAGTCAAACTTGCCAAGGCAACACCCTTCTTCGTAAGACACGCCCCTTTTCCAAAGGTGACAAAACTGGCACGCTCCCAGAGAATCATCCCTTCTCCCTTCTCCCTTCTGGCAGCCTGCTTCACCCTTCGCACCTTTCACCCTTCTCGGTGAGCCTGCGGCCTTCTGGCGGACGGTCCAGTAGGACTGCCTCGCCGCCGCAAACCTGGGCCTCGTGGAAGCGAGTTAACTTTCGCCGTTCTAAAGACCGTGCCTGCTAAAGCGCCTGCTCTTCCCCAAAGAGCGCGCAGAAGCAAGTTTTAACCAGCAAAGCAACAGCTGAGAACTCTTTCATGGACCGTGACATAACCTACACAAACTTCAACTTTTACGGTACAACCGATGAGAGGCCGTGCGAGTTTGGACAGCAACTAGGCGCTTTTGTTCTCTTCCCTGGGTGCACGGCGACCCCACCCCTGGAAGAGATCTGCACGTGACGGCACCCCTGGTGTGTGGGCGCTTCATCAGCAAGTTCACGGACTTTCTGGAGAACATTCAGGGCCTTCGTCTCGGACCACTGATATCGACCACACCGAACCGGGCCAGCACCCGCTGACTACAGAGTAAGTCCGCGTGACACAACTGCCTTGGCGGCATTACAAAGTCCAAACTCTAGCCCCGAAGCCTCCATCTCCTTTTCCCGTTAAAAGTCCCTTTAAATTCCCCAATCTAGATTAAACTGTACAAAACATTCCTGGTTTCATCATATCCTCCATGCAACTGTTTATCCCTGTGTATTCCCATTGTGTTCAACCCTTATTGTGTTTTAATGCTTTACCATGTTCCGTCATATTATTCACCATTGTATAATCTTTAATAAAATCCCATAAAGACATTAATGTTTCCCTGTTTATATCAAGAAATGTTAAAACAAGAAGAATTTACTTCCTTTAGATTAATGAGACTAGACTAAACAGTTTCTCTAGATCTGTCTAAAACTAGAGTGGTGCCCGAAAGAAATTAATATTTTGATAAGCAAAATATTAATTATTAATTTTCATAATTAACATTCATATTAATTATTAATAAGACCATATTCACTACAGTATTATTTTTGGTGCCTCGTGAGGCCTTGGAAGAATATTCTTGATTAAACATTGAAATTATTAAATAACACCTAAAGTCTTTACACAAATTGCTGTCCACTGAAAGCTGTGTCTAAGCTGTGCTTTAGCTGGTGATGCGTTTAACTGTGTGTGTGTGTGTGTGATCATCGCTAGGTGATCAAATGTGAAGCGCTATCGAAATTGTGTGTTGACTTCAAACCGTGTCAGCTGGCCTGACCCGTGAAAGTCTGATACTGTATGCGTACAGTGGCGGAGCGTCAATTCAAACATTGAATAATGGCTGCGAGACTCCAGCATGAATTAAATGTTTGTTAAAGTTGCCAAAAGTCTGCTGAAGACAGAGAGACTTTGTTGAAGTGGATTGGTTTGGGTGTGTAAAACACGTGGACCTTCAGAGCATCCATTTTGAGATCCTTTTAATGGCTGCGAGCTTCCAGCATTAAGAAGTACTTATTAAAGTTGTTTTAAAGTCCGCTGAAGGACTTTTTGAATTATGAAATTTATTAATGGCTGCGAGATTCCAGCATTAATTAAATACTTGTCAAAAGTTGCTTAGAGTCTGCTGAAAAGCTCAAAGACTTTGCAAATGTTGCATGCATGCTAAACGCTAGCCAAAGTGTGTATATGGGCCCGAGACAAAGCTAATTGCTGCGTTGTACCAGAATTAAGTTAAAATTGTCTCTTACAAGTTGTAAAATTGCCGCGTTGTACCGGAATTATGAGAAAACTTGTCTCCCTAAGGCTTGTAAGCCGGGGTGTATTTGAGCAGATTAAAAATCCGTGCTGGAAGCCTTCACAGCCTAGCTAACTGTGAAAACTCTCCCCTAAAAGCCACGTGGGCTGCCGTGCGTTTTGTCTAAAAGCGTGGTTTGAGCCTGCTATGGTAAATGTGCTTGTGTTTAAAGCGTGGCCTTGTACCGGCCTTGTACAAAGCCCTGCTGTGTTTTAAACCGCTGTTTTTGTTTTTTTAAGAGTTGTAGACTCGTCCAGAGTGAACCTCTGACTGGAAGCTGAAAGCAAGCTTGCGCCAGGACCCCCAAAGGGGCGGGCCGGAAAGCGTCACTCCGGAAATCTCAGACTCGCGAGAGTCTCTTTCGCCCCTAAGCGGAAAGGAGGTGCGAAACCACAGACTCCCGAGAGTCTCTATCACCCCTAAGCGGAAGGGAGGTGCTAAACCACTAAGTCACAGGGATAAGCTCCGCCTCCCTCATGCGGTCACTCAAAGGAAGTACACCCTTCCTGAAAGTAGTGGCGCTGATCGAAAAGCTTACAGCTTTGATAATTAATGAATAGTTTAAAGCTTTCATTGACACTGAAACACCTCAGTGATTAATCTTATAAGTAAATTAACATTTGTTAATACGGCCCGGCAGATAACACTGTTTAATAACTTAAATCGCAATACATAGGAAACTAAACTCCACTATTATTGTGACATATTACCTGTACTGTAAGTAGCTTTGCTACTGACCCATGCAGTTAATTTGGCTCAATATAAGTGTGACTTTGTGACTTCTCTCTAAGGAGCTGCTAAATTGAATGGCGCATTAAAAGCTTACTAAAACAGCTACCCACGACAACACTGCTGTTACGTCTGAACAGACTTAACCCCTGCTCCTGAATTGTTAATTTCACAGACTAGCATCACCCACACCACAGCACTGCTAGCCTAAATTAACATCCAGCCAACAGGCAATTGCTAACAGCCAATACAAATTTAAATCTGACTCCATCGATTTAATCCCCTCTCTACAGTTAAAACCCCAATTAACTGTAACCATTGTTAGCAGTTCCTCTAAAAAGCGCAGATCAGCCAACGACAACAGCAACTCCAAAGCGGCAGGGAAAGCGTGAAGAACACTGTCAGTGGCAAGCACTAACAGTGAGACTAAGCGAAACCCTCTCCCAGCGACTATGCACACACGCAACTGGTCACCTTGCTGATGACTGACACGCTTAGAGACACCAGCCTCTCAGTGAAAAGCCTAACAATGAGAAGACTTCTGCATTGTATCTTTTGTTATGATCAAACATAACCATTAGGTACCTCCTCTAACCACCCTGTCCAACTTTGCCCCTAAAACAGACAAAGCCACTCCAAATTATGATTAATGTGTTTCCCTTAATCAGGTTTACATTAGTACATATGTGTACGCCAAGGCTTTTGTGTGTGTTTAACGTGTGGCTTACTCCCTGGTCTGCAAGGATGTCGACACGAAACTTGTGGAACCAGCATCGTGTCGAAAAGGGGACTGTAGCAGATCAGTCTCCATAATTCCACACTTATCACTTCCAGAGAGGCCCCAGCAAACAAGAGTTTGCACAAAACTCCACACGGATTATAACATCTGTCTTTTATCATTTACAGACCTCCAAACTGTTTTACTAAGGACTCAGGAACCTTCAGTAAACCGTGATTAACTATTCTGCGTTGTTGACATGACCAGGACAAAACCTGGCCAGGGACGCATCCCAGGTCAAAGGTGACTCAGGACCAGCACCACATCCTGGCACCATGTCCAAGGACTGTAAATCCTAAAGATAAAGGGTGTTGATTCAGCTTTACCCAGAACTTTCTTTAGCACTCAAGAAGGACGTAGGAATGCGTTTGATCACACCAAAACCCTGAACTTCTGATGGTCAGACACTACCCCCTTGTGTTTGACCGGACAGAGAACTATTGACTTCTCCCCAAAGGATATTTTGTTATTTTAATAAAAGAATTATTGTATTAATGTGCTGTTGTTATACTGTTCTTTTCCAGGGCGGAGTCGTGCGAGAACTCCTCATCCTAGTTTTGTTTGCAGGTTGTGTTCTGTTTTAAGGAAATGTAACAATTGTTTCCATCATGTCCTGACAAATGCCTCTGTATAACTTTGCAGTACAAGTGTTTTGCGTGTTTATGAAAAACCAAAAGAAATTGCGAAGCAAGGAATGTTTTAAAACTTAGTTTAAACACTTAAACTTTAGTCAAACTTGCCAAGGCAACACCCTTCTTCGTAAGACACGCCCCTTTTCCAAAGGTGACAAAACTGGCACGCTCCCAGAGAATCATCCCTTCTCCCTTCTCCCTTCTGGCAGCCTGCTTCACCCTTCGCACCTTTCACCCTTCTCGGTGAGCCTGCGGCCTTCTGGCGGACGGTCCAGTAGGACTGCCTCGCCGCCGCAAACCTGGGCCTCGTGGAAGCGAGTTAACTTTCGCCGTTCTAAAGACCGTGCCTGCTAAAGCGCCTGCTCTTCCCCAAAGAAGCGCGCAGAAGCAAGTTTTAACCAGCAAAGCAACAGCTGAGAACTCTTTCATGGACCGTGACATAACCTACACAAACTTCAACTTTTACACGGTACAACCGATGAGAGGCCGTGCGAGTTTGGACAGCAACTAGGCGCTTTTGTTCTCTTCCCTGGGTGCAGCGACCCCACCCCTGGAAGAGATCTGCACGTGGCGGCACCCCTGGTGTGTGGAGCGCTTCATCAGCAAGTTCACGGACTTTCTGGAGAACATTCAGGGCCTTCGTCTCGGACCACTGATATCGACCACACCGGGCCAGCACCCGCTGACTACAGAGTAAGTCCGACGTGACACAACTGCCTTGGCGGCATTACAAAGTCAAACTCTAGCCCCGAAGCCTCCATCTCCTTTTCCCGTTAAAAGTCCCTTTAAATTCCCCAATCTAGATTAAACTGTACAAAACATTCCTGGTTTCATCATATCCTCCATGCAACTGTTTATCCCTGTGTATTCCCATTGTGTTCAACCCTTATTGTGTTTTAATGCTTTACCATGTTCCCGTCATATTATTCACCATTGTATAATCTTTAATAAAATCCCATAAAGACATTAATGTTTCCCTGTTTATATCAAGAAATGTTCAAAACAAGAAGAATTTACTTCCTTTAGATTAATGAGACTAGACTAAACAGTTTCTCTAGATCTGTCTAAAACTAGAGTGGTGCCCGAAAGAAATTAATATTTTGATAAGCAAAATATTAATTATTAATTTTCATAATTAACATTCATATTAATTATTAATAAGACCATATTCACTACAGTATTATTTTTGGTGCCTCGTGAGGCCTTGGAAGAATATTCTTGATTAAACATTGAAATTATTAAATAACACCTAAAGTCTTTACACAAATTGCTGTCCACTGAAAGCTGTGTCTAAGCTGTGCTTTAGCTGGTGATGCGTTTAACTGTGTGTGTGTGTGTGTGTGATCATCGCTAGGTGATCAAATGTGGCGCTTCTCGAAATTGTGTGTTGACTTCAAACCGTGTCAGCTGGCCTGACCCGTGAAAGTCTGATACTGTACGTACAGTGGCGAAAGCGTCAATTCAAACATTGAATAATGGCTGCGAGACTCCAGCATGAATTAAATGTTTGTTAAAGTTATAAAAGTCTGCTGAAGACAGAGACTTTGTTGAAGTGGATTGGTTTGGGTGTGTAAAACACGTGGACCTTCAGAGCATCCATTTTGAGATCCTTTTAATGGCTGCGAGCTTCCAGCATTAAGAAGTACTTATTAAAGTTGTTTTAAAGTCCGCTGAAGGACTTTTTGAATTATGAAATTTATTAATGGCTGCGAGATTCCAGCATTAATTAAATACTTGTCAAAAGTTGCTTAGAGTCTGCTGAAAAGCTCAAAGACTTTGCAAATGTTGCATGCATGCTAACACGCTAGCCAAAGTGTGTATATGGGCCCGAGACAAAGCTAATTGCTGCGTTGTACCAGAATTAAGTTAAAATTGTCTCTTACAAGTTGTAAAAATTGCGCGTTGTACCGGAATTTATGAGAAAACTTGTCTCCCTAAGGCTTGTAAGCCGGGGTGTATTCGAGCAGTTAAAAATCCGTGCTGGAAGCCTTCACAGCCTAGCTAACTGTGAAAACTCTCCCCTAAAAGCCACGTGGGCTGCCGTGCGTTTTGTCTAAAAGCGTGGTTTGAGCCTGCTATGGTAAATGTGCTTGTGTTTAAAGCGTGGCCTTGTACCGGCCTTGTACAAAGCCCTGCTGTGTTTTAAACCGCTGTTTTTGTTTTTTTAAGAGTTGTAGACTCGTCCAGAGTGAACCTCTGACTGGAAGCTGAAAGCAAGCAGCGCCAGGACCCCCAAAGGCGGGCCGGAAAGCGTCACTCCGGAAATCTCAGACTCGCGAGAGTCTCTTTCGCCCCTAGCGGAAAGGAGGTGCGAAACCACAGACTCCCGAGAGTCTCTATCACCCCTAAGCGGAAGGGAGGTGCTAAACCACTAAGTCACAGGGATAAGCTCCACGCCTCCCTCATGCGGTCACTCAAAGGAAGTACACCCTTCCTGAAAGTAGTGGCGCTGATCGAAAAGCTTACAGCTTTGATAATTAATGAATAGTTTAAAGCTTTCATTGACACTGAAACACCTCAGTGATTAATCTTATAAGTAAATTAACATTTGTTAATACGGCTTGACAGATAACACTGTTTAATAACTTAAATCATAATACATAGGAAACTAAACTCCACTATTATTGTGACATATTACCTGTACTGTAAGTAGCTTTGCTACTGACCCATGCAGTTAATTTGGCTCAATATAAGTGTGACTTTGTGACTTCTCTCTAAGAGCTGCTAAATTGAATGACGCATTAAAAAGCTTACTAAAACAGCTACCACGACAACACTGCTGTTACGTCTGAACAGACTTAACCCCTGCTCCTGAATTGTTAATTTCACAGACTAGCATCACCCACACCACAGCACTGCTAGCCTAAATTAACATCCAGCCAACAGGCAATTGCTAACAGCCAATACAAATTTAAATCTGACTCCATCGATTTAATCCCCTCTCTACAGTTAAAACCCCAATTAACTGTAACCATTGTTAGCAGTTCCTCTAAAAAGCGCAGATCAGCCAACGACAACAGCAACTCCAAAGCGGCAGGAAAGCGTGAAGAACACTGTCAGTGGCAAGCACTAACAGTGAGACTAAGCGAAACCCTCTCCGCGGTAGACTATGCACACACGCAACTGGTCACCTTGCTGATGACTGACACGCTTAGAGACACCAGCCTCTCAGTGAAAAGCCTAACAATGAGAAGACTTCTGCATTGTATCTTTTGTTATGATCAAACATAACCATTAGGTACCTCCTCTAACCACCCTGTCCAACTTTGCCCCTAAAACAGACAAAGCCACTCCAAATTATGATTAATGTGTTTCCCTTAATCAGGTTTACATTAGTACATATGTGACGCCAAGGCTTTTGTGTGTGTTTAACGTGTGGCTTACTCCCTGGTCTGCAAGGATGTCGACACGAAACTTGTGGAACCAGCATCGTGTCGAAAAGGGGACTGTAGCAGATCAGTCTCCATAATTCCACACTTATCACTTCCAGAGGCCCCAGCAAACAAGAGTTTGCACAAAACTCCACAGTTATAACATCTGTCTTTTATCATTTACAGACCTCCAAACTGTTTTACTAAGGACTCAGGAACCTTCAGTAAACCGTGATTAACTATTCTGCGTTGTTGACATGACCAGGACAAAACCTGGCCAGGGGGCGCATCCCAGGTCAAAGGTGACTCAGGACCAGCACCACATCCTGGCACCATGTCCAAGGACTGTAAATCCTAAAGATAAAGGGTGTTGATTCAGCTTTACCCAGAACTTTCTTTAGCACTCAAGAAGGGCGTAGGAATGCGTTTGATCACACCAAAACCCTGAACTTCTGATGGTCAGACACTACCCCCTTGTGTTTGACCGGACAGAGAACTATTGACTTCTCCCAAAGGATATTTTGTTATTTTAATAAAAGAATTATTGTATTAATGTGCTGTTGTTATACTGTTCTTTTCCAGGGCCAGTCGTGGCGAGAACTCCTCATCCTAGTTTTGTTTGCAGGTTGTGTTCTGTTTTAAGGAAATGTAACAATTGTTTCCATCATGTCCTGACAAATGCCTCTGTATAACTTTGCAGTACAAGTGTTTTGCGTGTTTATGAAAAACCAAAAGAAATTGCGAAGCAAGGAATGTTTTAAAACTTAGTTTAAACACTTAAACTTTAGTCAAACTTGCCAAGGCAACACCCTTCTTCGTAAGACACGCCCCTTTTCCAAAGGTGACAAAACTGGCACGCTCCCAGAGAATCATCCCTTCTCCCTTCTCCCTTCTGGCAGCCTGCTTCACCCTTCGCACCTTTCACCCTTCTCGGTGAGCCTGCGGCCTTCTGGCGGACGGTCCAGTAGGACTGCCTCGCCGCCGCAAACCTGGGCCTCGTGGAAGCGAGTTAACTTTCCTTCGTTCTAAAGAGCCGTGCCTGCTAAAGCGCCTGCTCTTCCCCAAAGAGCGCGCGCAGAAGCAAGTTTTAACCAGCAAAGCAACAGCTGAGAACTCTTTCATGGACCGTGACATAACCTACACAAACTTCAACTTTTACACGGTACAACCGATGAGAGGCCGTCGAGTTTGGACAGCAACTAGGCGCTTTTGTTCTCTTCCCTGGGTGCACGGCGACCCCACCCCTGGAAGAGATCTGCGTGGCACCCCTGGTGTGTGGGCGCTTCATCAGCAAATTCACGGACTTTCTGGAGAACATTCAGGGCCTTCGTCTCGGACCACTGATATCGACCACACGAACCGGGCCAGCACCCGCTGACTACAGAGTAAGTCCGACGTGACACAACTGCCTTGGCGGCATTACAAAGTCAAACTCTAGCCCCGAAGCCTCCATCTCCTTTTCCCGTTAAAAGTCCTTTAAATTCCCCAATCTAGATTAAACTGTACAAAACATTCCTGGTTTCATCATATCCTCCATGCAACTGTTTATCCCTGTGTATTCCCATTGTGTTCAACCCTTATTGTGTTTTAATGCTTTACCATGTTCCGTCATATTATTCACCATTGTATAATCTTTAATAAAATCCCATAAAGACATTAATGTTTCCCTGTTTATATCAAGAAATGTTCGAAAACAAGAAGAATTTACTTCCTTTAGATTAATGAGACTAGACTAAACAGTTTCTCTAGATCTGTCTAAAACTAGAGTGGTGCCCCGAAAGAAATTAATATTTTGATAAGCAAAATATTAATTATTAATTTTCATAATTAACATTCATATTAATTATTAATAAGACCATATTCACTACAGTATTATTTTTGGTGCCCCTCGTGAGGCCTTGGAAGAATATTCTTGATTAAACATTGAAATTATTAAATAACACCTAAAGTCTTTACACAAATTGCTGTCCACTGAAAGCTGTGTCTAAGCTGTGCTTTAGCTGGTGATGCGTTTAACTGTGTGTGTGTGTGTGTGTGATCATCGCTAGGTGATCAAATGTGAAGCGCTTCTCGAAATTGTGTGTTGACTTCAAACCGTGTCAGCTGGCCTGACCGTGAAAGTCTGATACTGTGCGTACAGTGGCGCGAAAGCGTCAATTCAAACATTGAATAATGGCTGCGAGACTCCAGCATGAATTAAATGTTTGTTAAAGTTGCCAAAAGTCTGCTGAAGACAGAGAGACTTTGTTGAAGTGGATTGGTTTGGGTGTGTAAAACACGTGGACCTTCAGAGCATCCATTTTGAGATCCTTTTAATGGCTGCGAGCTTCCAGCATTAAGAAGTACTTATTAAAGTTGTTTTAAAGTCCGCTGAAGGACTTTTTGAATTATGAAATTTATTAATGGCTGCGAGATTCCAGCATTAATTAAATACTTGTCAAAAGTTGCTTAGAGTCTGCTGAAAAGCTCAAAGACTTTGCAAATGTTGCATGCATGCTAACACGCTAGCCAAAGTGTGTATATGGGCCCGAGACAAAGCTAATTGCTGCGTTGTACCAGAATTAAGTTAAAATTGTCTCTTACAAGTTGTAAAAATTGCCGCGTTGTATGCGGAATTTATGAAAACTTGTCTCCCTAAGGCTTGTAAGCCGGGGTGTATTTCGAGCAGTTAAAAATCCGTGCTGGAAGCCTTCACAGCCTAGCTAACTGTGAAAACTCTCCCCTAAAAGCCACGTGGGCTGCCGTGCGTTTTGTCTAAAAGCGTGGTTTGAGCCTGCTATGGTAAATGTGCTTGTGTTTAAAGCGTGGCCTTGTACGGCCTTGTACAAAGCCCTGCTGTGTTTTAAACCGCTGTTTTTGTTTTTAAGAGTTGTAGACTCGTCCAGAGTGAACCTCTGACTGGAAGCTGAAAGCAAGCGCCAGGACCCCAAAGGCGGGCGAGCGTCACTCCGGAAATCTCAGACTCGAGAGTCTCTTTCGCCCCTAAGCGGAAAGGAGGTGCGAAACCACAGACTCCCGAGTCTCTATCACCCCTAGCGGAAGGAGGTGCTAAACCACTAAGTCACAGGGATAAGCTCCACGCCTCCCTCATGCGGTCACTCAAAGGAAGTACACCCTTCCTGAAAGTAGTGGCGCTGATCGAAAACTTACAGCTTTGATAATTAATGAATAGTTTAAAGCTTTCATTGACACTGAAACACCTCAGTGATTAATCTTATAAGTAAATTAACATTTGTTAATACGGCAGATAACACTGTTTAATAACCGTCAATACATAGGAAACTAAACTCCACTATTATTGTGACATATTACCTGTACTGTAAGTAGCTTTGCTACTGACCCATGCAGTTAATTTGGCTCAATATAAGTGTGACTTTGTGACTTCTCTCTAAGGAGCTGCTAAATTGAATGACGCATTAAAAGCTTACTAAAACAGCTACCACGACAACACTGCTGTTACGTCTGAACAGACTTAACCCCTGCTCCTGAATTGTTAATTTCACAGACTAGCATCACCCACACCACAGCACTGCTAGCCTAAATTAACATCCAGCCAACAGGCAATTGCTAACAGCCAATACAAATTTAAATCTGACTCCATCGATTTAATCCCCTCTCTACAGTTAAAACCCCAATTAACTGTAACCATTGTTAGCAGTTCCTCTAAAAAGCGCAGATCAGCCAACGACAACAGCAACTCCAAAGCGGCAGGGAAAGCGTGAAGAACACTGTCAGTGGCAAGCACTAACAGTGAGACTAAGCGAAACCCTCTCCGCGGTAGACTATGCACACACGCAACTGGTCACCTTGCTGATGACTGACACGCTTAGAGACACCAGCCTCTCAGTGAAAAGCCTAACAATGAGAAGACTTCTGCATTGTATCTTTTGTTATGATCAAACATAACCATTAGGTACCTCCTCTAACCACCCTGTCCAACTTTGCCCCTAAAACAGACAAAGCCACTCCAAATTATGATTAATGTGTTTCCCTTAATCAGGTTTACATTAGTACATATGTGTGGCCAAGGCTTTTGTGTGTGTTTAACGTGTGGCTTACTCCCTGGTCTGCAAGGATGTCGACACGAAACTTGTGGAACCAGCATCGTGTCGAAAAGGGGACTGTAGCAGATCAGTCTCCATAATTCCACACTTATCACTTCCAGAGAGGCCCCAGCAAACAAGAGTTTGCACAAAACTCCACCCAGTTATAACATCTGTCTTTTATCATTTACAGACCTCCAAACTGTTTTACTAAGGACTCAGGAACCTTCAGTAAACCGTGATTAACTATTCTGCGTTGTTGACATGACCAGGACAAAACCTGGCCAGGGGCATCCCAGGTCAAAGGTGACTCAGGACCAGCACCACATCCTGGCACCATGTCCAAGGACTGTAAATCCTAAAGATAAAGGGTGTTGATTCAGCTTTACCCAGAACTTTCTTTAGCACTCAAGAAGGCGTAGGAATGCGTTTGATCACACCAAAACCCTGAACTTCTGATGGTCAGACACTACCCCTTGTGTTTGACCGGACAGAAACTATTGACTTCTCCCAAAGGATATTTTGTTATTTTAATAAAAGAATTATTGTATTAATGTGCTGTTGTTATACTGTTCTTTTCCAGGGTGGAGTCGTGAGAACTCCTCATCCTAGTTTTGTTTGCAGGTTGTGTTCTGTTTTAAGGAAATGTAACAATTGTTTCCATCATGTCCTGACAAATGCCTCTGTATAACTTTGCAGTACAAGTGTTTTGCGTGTTTATGAAAAACCAAAAGAAATTGCGAAGCAAGGAATGTTTTAAAACTTAGTTTAAACACTTAAACTTTAGTCAAACTTGCCAAGGCAACACCCTTCTTCGTAAGACACGCCCCTTTTCCAAAGGTGACAAAACTGGCACGCTCCCAGAGAATCATCCCTTCTCCCTTCTGGCAGCCTGCTTCACCCTTCGCACCTTTCACCCTTCTCGGTGAGCCTGCGGCCTTCTGGCGGACGGTCCAGTAGGACTGCCTCGCCGCCGCAAACCTGGGCCTCGTGGAAGCGAGTTAACTCCTTCGTTCTAAAGACCGTGCCTGCTAAAGCGCCTGCTCTTCCCCAAAGAAGCGCGCGCAGAAGCAAGTTTTAACCAGCAAAGCAACAGCTGAGAACTCTTTCATGGACCGTGACATAACCTACACAAACTTCAACTTTTGCACGGTACAACCGATGAGAGGCCGTGCGAGTTTGGACAGCAACTAGACGCTTTTGTTCTCTTCCCTGGGTGCAGCGACCCCCACCCCTGGAAGAGATCTGCACGTGGCACCCCTGGTGTGTGGGCGCTTCATCAGCAAGTTCACGGACTTTCTGGAGAACATTCAGGGCCTTCGTCTCGGACCACTGATATCGACCACACCGAACCGGGCCAGCACCCGCTGACTACAGAGTAAGTCCGCCGCGTGACACAACTGCCTTGGCGGCATTACAAAGTCCAAACTCTAGCCCCGAAGCCTCCATCTCCTTTTCCCGTTAAAAGTCCCTTTAAATTCCCCAATCTAGATTAAACTGTACAAAACATTCCTGGTTTCATCATATCCTCCATGCAACTGTTTATCCCTGTGTATTCCCATTGTGTTCAACCCTTATTGTGTTTTAATGCTTTACCATGTTCCGTCATATTATTCACCATTGTATAATCTTTAATAAAATCCCATAAAGACATTAATGTTTCCCTGTTTATATCAAGAAATGTTCGAAAACAAGAAGAATTTACTTCCTTTAGATTAATGAGACTAGACTAAACAGTTTCTCTAGATCTGTCTAAAACTAGAGTGGTGCCCCGAAAGAAATTAATATTTTGATAAGCAAAATATTAATTATTAATTTTCATAATTAACATTCATATTAATTATTAATAAGACCATATTCACTACAGTATTATTTTTGGTGCCCCTCGTGAGGCCTTGGAAGAATATTCTTGATTAAACATTGAAATTATTAAATAACACCTAAAGTCTTTACACAAATTGCTGTCCACTGAAAGCTGTGTCTAAGCTGTGCTTTAGCTGGTGATGCGTTTAACTGTGTGTGTGTGTGTGTGTGATCATCGCTAGGTGATCAAATGTGGCCTTCTCGAAATTGTGTGTTGACTTCAAACCGTGTCAGCTGGCCTGACCCGTGAAAGTCTGATACTGTGCGTACAGTGGCCGGAAAGCGTCAATTCAAACATTGAATAATGGCTGCGAGACTCCAGCATGAATTAAATGTTTGTTAAAGTTGCCAAAAGTCTGCTGAAGACAGAGAGACTTTGTTGAAGTGGATTGGTTTGGGTGTGTAAAACACGTGGACCTTCAGAGCATCCATTTTGAGATCCTTTTAATGGCTGCGAGCTTCCAGCATTAAGAAGTACTTATTAAAGTTGTTTTAAAGTCCGCTGAAGGACTTTTTGAATTATGAAATTTATTAATGGCTGCGAGATTCCAGCATTAATTAAATACTTGTCAAAAGTTGCTTAGAGTCTGCTGAAAAGCTCAAAGACTTTGCAAATGTTGCATGCATGCTAACACGCTAGCCAAAGTGTGTATATGGGCCCAGACAAAGCTAATTGCTGCGTTGTACCAGAATTAAGTTAAAATTGTCTCTTACAAGTTGTAAAATTGCGCGTTGTACCGGAATTTATGAGAAAACTTGTCTCCCTAAGGCTTAAGCCGGGGTGTATTTCGAGCGGATTAAAAATCCGTGCTGGAAACCTTCACAGCCTAGCTAACTGTGAAAACTCTCCCCTAAAAGCCACGTGGGCTGCCGTGCGTTTTGTCTAAAAGCGTGGTTTGAGCCTGCTATGGTAAATGTGCTTGTGTTTAAGCGTGGCCTTGTACCGGCCTTGTACAAAGCCCTGCTGTGTTTTAAACCGCTGTTTTTGTTTTTTAAGAGTTGTAGACTCGTCCAGAGTGAACCTCTGACTGGAAGCTGAAAGCAAGCTTCGCGCCAGGACCCCAAAGGGGCGGGCCGGAAAGCGTCACTCGGAAATCTCAGACTCGCGAGAGTCTCTTTCGCCCCTAGCGGAAAGGAGGTGCGAAACCACAGACTCCCGAGAGTCTCTATCACCCCCTAAGCGGAAGGGAGGTGCTAAACCACTAAGTCACAGGGATAAGCTCCACGCCTCCCTCATGCGGTCACTCAAAGGAAGTACACCCTTCCTGAAAGTAGTGGCGCTGATCGAAAAGCTTACAGCTTTGATAATTAATGAATAGTTTAAAGCTTTCATTGACACTGAAACACCTCAGTGATTAATCTTATAAGTAAATTAACATTTGTTAATACGGCCCGACAGATAACACTGTTTAATAACTTAAATGCAATACATAGGAAACTAAACTCCACTATTATTGTGACATATTACCTGTACTGTAAGTAGCTTTGCTACTGACCCATGCAGTTAATTTGGCTCAATATAAGTGTGACTTTGTGACTTCTCTCTAAGGAGCTGCTAAATTGAATGGCGCATTAAAAAGCTTACTAAAACAGCTACCCACGACAACACTGCTGTTACGTCTGAACAGACTTAACCCCTGCTCCTGAATTGTTAATTTCACAGACTAGCATCACCCACACCACAGCACTGCTAGCCTAAATTAACATCCAGCCAACAGGCAATTGCTAACAGCCAATACAAATTTAAATCTGACTCCATCGATTTAATCCCTCTCTACAGTTAAAACCCCAATTAACTGTAACCATTGTTAGCAGTTCCTCTAAAAAGCGCAGATCAGCACAACAGCAACTCCAAAGCGGCAGGAAAGCGTGAAGAACACTGTCAGTGGCAAGCACTAACAGTGAGACTAAACGCGAAACCCTCTCCGCGGTAGACTATGCACACACGCAACTGGTCACCTTGCTGATGACTGACACGCTTAGAGACACCAGCCTCTCAGTGAAAAGCCTAACAATGAGAAGACTTCTGCATTGTATCTTTTGTTATGATCAAACATAACCATTAGGTACCTCCTCTAACCACCCTGTCCAACTTTGCCCCTAAAACAGACAAAGCCACTCCAAATTATGATTAATGTGTTTCCCTTAATCAGGTTTACATTAGTACATATGTGTGACGCCAAGGCTTTTGTGTGTGTTTAACGTGTGGCTTACTCCTGGTCTGCAAGGATGTCGACCACGAAACTTGTGGAACCAGCATCGTGTCGAAAAGGGGACTGTAGCAGATCAGTCTCCATAATTCCACACTTATCACTTCCAGAGAGGCCCCAGCAAACAAGAGTTTGCACAAAACTCCACACGGAGTTATAACATCTGTCTTTTATCATTTACAGACCTCCAAACTGTTTTACTAAGGACTCAGGAACCTTCAGTAAACCGTGATTAACTATTCTGCGTTGTTGACATGACCAGGACAAAACCTGGCCAGGGACGCATCCCAGGTCAAAGGTGACTCAGGACCAGCACCACATCCTGGCACCATGTCCAAGGACTGTAAATCCTAAAGATAAAGGGTGTTGATTCAGCTTTACCCAGAACTTTCTTTAGCACTCAAGAAGGACGTAGGAATGCGTTTGATCACACCAAAACCCTGAACTTCTGATGGTCAGACACTACCCCCTTGTGTTTGACCGGACAGAGAACTATTGACTTCTCCCAAAGGATATTTTGTTATTTTAATAAAAGAATTATTGTATTAATGTGCTGTTGTTATACTGTTCTTTTCCAGGGCCGAGTCGTGGCGAGAACTCCTCATCCTAGTTTTGTTTGCAGGTTGTGTTCTGTTTTAAGGAAATGTAACAATTGTTTCCATCATGTCCTGACAAATGCCTCTGTATAACTTTGCAGTACAAGTGTTTTGCGTGTTTATGAAAAACCAAAAGAAATTGAAGCAAGGAATGTTTTAAAACTTAGTTTAAACACTTAAACTTTAGTCAAACTTGCCAAGGCAACACCCTTCTTCGTAAGACACGCCCCTTTTCCAAAGGTGACAAAACTGGCACGCTCCCAGAGAATCATCCCTTCTCCCTTCTCCTTCTGGCAGCCTGCTTCACCCTTCGCACCTTTCACCCTTCTCGGTGAGCCTGCGGCCTTCTGGCGGACGGTCCAGTAGGACTGCCTCGCCGCCGCAAACCTGGGCCTCGTGGAAGCGAGTTAACTCCTTCGTTCTAAAGCCGTGCCTGCTAAAGCGCCTGCTCTTCCCCAAAGAGCGCGCAGAAGCAAGTTTTAACCAGCAAAGCAACAGCTGAGAACTCTTTCATGGACCGTGACATAACCTACACAAACTTCAACTTTTACACGGTACAACCGATGAGAGGCCGTGCGAGTTTGGACAGCAACTAGGCGCTTTTGTTCTCTTCCCCTGGGTGCAGCGGCCCCACCCCTGGAAGAGATCTGCGTGGCGGCACCCCTGGTGTGTGGAGCGCTTCATCAGCAAATTCTGGACTTTCTGGAGAACATTCAGGGCCTTCGTCTCGGACCACTGATATCGACCACACCGAACCGGGCCAGCACCCGCTGACTACAGAGTAAGTCCGCACGTGACACAACTGCCTTGGCGGCATTACAAAGTCAAACTCTAGCCCCGAAGCCTCCATCTCCTTTTCCCGTTAAAAGTCCCTTTAAATTCCCCAATCTAGATTAAACTGTACAAAACATTCCTGGTTTCATCATATCCTCCAT
The DNA here is from genome assembly GCA_024349245.1 of Neodontobutis hainanensis. Lineage (NCBI taxonomy): Eukaryota > Metazoa > Chordata > Actinopteri > Gobiiformes > Odontobutidae > Neodontobutis > Neodontobutis hainanensis. Next base: position 14,666 of record JALDNG010001851.1, on the reverse strand, counting down.
GCAACTGTTTATCCCTGTGTATTCCCATTGTGTTCAACCCTTATTGTGTTTTAATGCTTTACCATGTTCCGTCATATTATTCACCATTGTATAATCTTTAATAAAATCCCATAAAGACATTAATGTTTCCCTGTTTATATCAAGAAATGTTCGAAAACAAGAAGAATTTACTTCCTTTAGATTAATGAGACTAGACTAAACAGTTTCTCTAGATCTGTCTAAAACTAGAGTGGTGCCCGAAAGAAATTAATATTTTGATAAGCAAAATATTAATTATTAATTTTCATAATTAACATTCATATTAATTATTAATAAGACCATATTCACTACAGTATTATTTTTGGTGCCTCGTGAGGCCTTGGAAGAATATTCTTGATTAAACATTGAAATTATTAAATAACACCTAAAGTCTTTACACAAATTGCTGTCCACTGAAAGCTGTGTCTAAGCTGTGCTTTAGCTGGTGATGCGTTTAACTGTGTGTGTGTGTGTGTGTGATCATCGCTAGGTGATCAAATGTGGCTTCTCGAAATTGTGTGTTGACTTCAAACCGTGTCAGCTGGCCTGACCGTGAAAGTCTGATACTGTACGTACAGTGGCCGAGCGTCAATTCAAACATTGAATAATGGCTGCGAGACTCCAGCATGAATTAAATGTTTGTTAAAGTTGCCAAAAGTCTGCTGAAGACAGAGACTTTGTTGAAGTGGATTGGTTTGGGTGTGTAAAACACGTGGACCTTCAGAGCATCCATTTTGAGATCCTTTTAATGGCTGCGAGCTTCCAGCATTAAGAAGTACTTATTAAAGTTGTTTTAAAGTCCGCTGAAGGACTTTTTGAATTATGAAATTTATTAATGGCTGCGAGATTCCAGCATTAATTAAATACTTGTCAAAAGTTGCTTAGAGTCTGCTGAAAAGCTCAAAGACTTTGCAAATGTTGCATGCATGCTAACACGCTAGCCAAAGTGTGTATATGGGCCCGAGACAAAGCTAATTGCTGCGTTGTACCAGAATTAAGTTAAAATTGTCTCTTACAAGTTGTAAAAATTGCCGCGTTGTGCGGAATTTATGAGAAAACTTGTCTCCCTAAGGCTTGTAAGCCGGGGTGTATTTCGAGCGGATTAAAAATCCGTGCTGGAAGCCTTCACAGCCTAGCTAACTGTGAAAACTCTCCCCTAAAAGCCACGTGGGCTGCCGTGCGTTTTGTCTAAAAACGTGGTTTGAGCCTGCTATGGTAAATGTGCTTGTGTTTAAAGCGTGGCCTTGTACCGGCCTTGTACAAAGCCCTGCTGTGTTTTAAACCGCTGTTTTTGTTTTTTTAAGAGTTGTAGACTCGTCCAGAGTGAACCTCTGACTGGAAGCTGAAAGCAAGCTTGGCGCCAGGACCCCCAAAGGGGCGGGCCGGAAAGCGTCACTCGGAAATCTCAGACTCGCGAGAGTCTCTTTCGCCCCTAAGCGGAAAGGAGGTGCGAAACCACAGACTCGAGAGTCTCTATCACCCCTAGCGGAAGGGAGGTGCTAAACCACTAAGTCACAGGGATAAGCTCCACGCCTCCCTCATGCGGTCACTCAAAGGAAGTACACCCTTCCCTGAAAGTAGTGGCGCTGATCGAAAAGCTTACAGCTTTGATAATTAATGAATAGTTTAAAGCTTTCATTGACACTGAAACACCTCAGTGATTAATCTTATAAGTAAATTAACATTTGTTAATACGGCGCAGATAACACTGTTTAATAACTTAAATCATAATACATAGGAAACTAAACTCCACTATTATTGTGACATATTACCTGTACTGTAAGTAGCTTTGCTACTGACCCATGCAGTTAATTTGGCTCAATATAAGTGTGACTTTGTGACTTCTCTCTAAGGAGCTGCTAAATTGAATGGCGCATTAAAAAGCTTACTAAAACAGCTACCCACGACAACACTGCTGTTACGTCTGAACAGACTTAACCCCTGCTCCTGAATTGTTAATTTCACAGACTAGCATCACCCACACCACAGCACTGCTAGCCTAAATTAACATCCAGCCAACAGGCAATTGCTAACAGCCAATACAAATTTAAATCTGACTCCATCGATTTAATCCCCTCTCTACAGTTAAAACCCCAATTAACTGTAACCATTGTTAGCAGTTCCTCTAAAAAGCGCAGATCAGCCAGCGACAACAGCAACTCCAAAGCGGCAGGAAAGCGTGAAGAACACTGTCAGTGGCAAGCACTAACAGTGAGACTAAGCGAAACCCTCTCCGCGGTAGACTATGCACACACGCAACTGGTCACCTTGCTGATGACTGACACGCTTAGAGACACCAGCCTCTCAGTGAAAAGCCTAACAATGAGAAGACTTCTGCATTGTATCTTTTGTTATGATCAAACATAACCATTAGGTACCTCCTCTAACCACCCTGTCCAACTTTGCCCCTAAAACAGACAAAGCCACTCCAAATTATGATTAATGTGTTTCCCTTAATCAGGTTTACATTAGTACATATGTGTGGCCAAGGCTTTTGTGTGTGTTTAACGTGTGGCTTACTCCCTGGTCTGCAAGGATGTCGACCGAAACTTGTGGAACCAGCATCGTGTCGAAAAGGGGACTGTAGCAGATCAGTCTCCATAATTCCACACTTATCACTTCCAGAGAGGCCCCAGCAAACAGAGTTTGCACAAAACTCCACACAGTTATAACATCTGTCTTTTATCATTTACAGACCTCCAAACTGTTTTACTAAGGACTCAGGAACCTTCAGTAAACCGTGATTAACTATTCTGCGTTGTTGACATGACCAGGACAAAACCTGGCCAGGGCGCATCCCAGGTCAAAGGTGACTCAGGACCAGCACCACATCCTGGCACCATGTCCAAGGACTGTAAATCCTAAAGATAAAGGGTGTTGATTCAGCTTTACCCAGAACTTTCTTTAGCACTCAAGAAGGGCGTAGGAATGCGTTTGATCACACCAAAACCCTGAACTTCTGATGGTCAGACACTACCCCCTTGTGTTTGACCGGACAGAGAACTATTGACTTCTCCCCAAAGGATATTTTGTTATTTTAATAAAAGAATTATTGTATTAATGTGCTGTTGTTATACTGTTCTTTTCCAGGGCCGGAGTCGTGGCGAGAACTCCTCATCCTAGTTTTGTTTGCAGGTTGTGTTCTGTTTTAAGGAAATGTAACAATTGTTTCCATCATGTCCTGACAAATGCCTCTGTATAACTTTGCAGTACAAGTGTTTTGCGTGTTTATGAAAAACCAAAAGAAATTGCGAAGCAAGGAATGTTTTAAAACTTAGTTTAAACACTTAAACTTTAGTCAAACTTGCCAAGGCAACACCCTTCTTCGTAAGACACGCCCCTTTTCCAAAGGTGACAAAACTGGCACGCTCCCAGAGAATCATCCCTTCTCCCTTCTCCCTTCTGGCAGCCTGCTTCACCCTTCGCACCTTTCACCCTTCTCGGTGAGCCTGCGGCCTTCTGGCGGACGGTCCAGTAGGACTGCCTCGCCGCAAACCTGGGCCTCGTGGAAGCGAGTTAACTTTCCTTCGTTCTAAAGACCGTGCCTGCTAAAGCGCCTGCTCTTCCCCAAAAGCGGCGCAGAAGCAAGTTTTAACCAGCAAAGCAACAGCTGAGAACTCTTTCATGGACCGTGACATAACCTACACAAACTTCAACTTTTACGGTACAACCGATGAGAGGCCGTGCGAGTTTGGACAGCAACTAGGCGCTTTTGTTCTCTTCCCCTGGGTGCACGACCCCCACCCCTGGAAGAGATCTGCACGTGGACGGCACCCCTGGTGTGTGGAGCGCTTCATCAGCAAATTCACGGACTTTCTGGAGAACATTCAGGGCCTTCGTCTCGGACCACTGATATCGACCACACCGGGGGCCAGCACCCGCTGACTACAGAGTAAGTCATACGTGACACAACTGCCTTGGCGGCATTACAAAGTCAAACTCTAGCCCCGAAGCCTCCATCTCCTTTTCCCGTTAAAAGTCCCTTTAAATTCCCCAATCTAGATTAAACTGTACAAAACATTCCTGGTTTCATCATATCCTCCATGCAACTGTTTATCCCTGTGTATTCCCATTGTGTTCAACCCTTATTGTGTTTTAATGCTTTACCATGTTCCCGTCATATTATTCACCATTGTATAATCTTTAATAAAATCCCATAAAGACATTAATGTTTCCCTGTTTATATCAAGAAATGTTCGAAAACAAGAAGAATTTACTTCCTTTAGATTAATGAGACTAGACTAAACAGTTTCTCTAGATCTGTCTAAAACTAGAGTGGTGCCCCGAAAGAAATTAATATTTTGATAAGCAAAATATTAATTATTAATTTTCATAATTAACATTCATATTAATTATTAATAAGACCATATTCACTACAGTATTATTTTTGGTGCCCCTCGTGAGGCCTTGGAAGAATATTCTTGATTAAACATTGAAATTATTAAATAACACCTAAAGTCTTTACACAAATTGCTGTCCACTGAAAGCTGTGTCTAAGCTGTGCTTTAGCTGGTGATGCGTTTAACTGTGTGTGTGTGTGTGTGTGATCATCGCTAGGTGATCAAATGTGGCGCTATCGAAATTGTGTGTTGACTTCAAACCGTGTCAGCTGGCCTGACCCGTGAAAGTCTGATACTGTGCGTACAGTGGCCGCGAGCGTCAATTCAAACATTGAATAATGGCTGCGAGACTCCAGCATGAATTAAATGTTTGTTAAAGTTGCCAAAAGTCTGCTGAAGACAGAGAGACTTTGTTGAAGTGGATTGGTTTGGGTGTGTAAAACACGTGGACCTTCAGAGCATCCATTTTGAGATCCTTTTAATGGCTGCGAGCTTCCAGCATTAAGAAGTACTTATTAAAGTTGTTTTAAAGTCCGCTGAAGGACTTTTTGAATTATGAAATTTATTAATGGCTGCGAGATTCCAGCATTAATTAAATACTTGTCAAAAGTTGCTTAGAGTCTGCTGAAAAGCTCAAAGACTTTGCAAATGTTGCATGCATGCTAACACGCTAGCCAAAGTGTGTATATGGGCCCGAGACAAAGCTAATTGCTGCGTTGTACCAGAATTAAGTTAAAATTGTCTCTTACAAGTTGTAAAAATTGCGCGTTGTACGGAATTTATGAAAACTTGTCTCCCTAAGGCTTGTGGCCGGGGTGTATTTCGAGCGGTTAAAAATCCGTGCTGGAAACCTTCACAGCCTAGCTAACTGTGAAAACTCTCCCCTAAAAGCCACGTGGGCTGCCGTGCGTTTTGTCTAAAAGCGTGGTTTGAGCCTGCTATGGTAAATGTGCTTGTGTTTAAAGCGTGGCCTTGTACCGCCTTGTACAAAGCCCTGCTGTGTTTTAAACCGCTGTTTTTGTTTTTAAGAGTTGTAGACTCGTCCAGAGTGAACCTCTGACTGGAAGCTGAAAGCAAGCTTGGCGCCAGGACCCCCAAGGGCGGGCGGAAAGCGTCACTCCGGAAATCTCAGACTCGCGAGAGTCTCTTTCGCCCCTAGCGGAAAGGAGGTGCGAAACCACAGACTCCCGAGAGTCTCTATCACCCCTAGCGGAAGGGAGGTGCTAAACCACTAAGTCACAGGGATAAGCTCCACGCCTCCCTCATGCGGTCACTCAAAGGAAGTACACCCTTCCTGAAAGTAGTGGCGCTGATCGAAAAGCTTACAGCTTTGATAATTAATGAATAGTTTAAAGCTTTCATTGACACTGAAACACCTCAGTGATTAATCTTATAAGTAAATTAACATTTGTTAATACGGCTTGACAGATAACACTGTTTAATAACTTAAATGCCATAGGAAACTAAACTCCACTATTATTGTGACATATTACCTGTACTGTAAGTAGCTTTGCTACTGACCCATGCAGTTAATTTGGCTCAATATAAGTGTGACTTTGTGACTTCTCTCTAAGGAGCTGCTAAATTGAATGACGCATTAAAAAGCTTACTAAAACAGCTACCACGACAACACTGCTGTTACGTCTGAACAGACTTAACCCCTGCTCCTGAATTGTTAATTTCACAGACTAGCATCACCCACACCACAGCACTGCTAGCCTAAATTAACATCCAGCCAACAGGCAATTGCTAACAGCCAATACAAATTTAAATCTGACTCCATCGATTTAATCCCCTCTCTACAGTTAAAACCCCAATTAACTGTAACCATTGTTAGCAGTTCCTCTAAAAAGCGCAGATCAGCCAACGACAACAGCAACTCCAAAGCGGCAGGAAAGCGTGAAGAACACTGTCAGTGGCAAGCACTAACAGTGAGACTAAGCGAAACCCTCTCCGCGGTAGACTATGCACACACGCTGGTCACCTTGCTGATGACTGACACGCTTAGAGACACCAGCCTCTCAGTGAAAAGCCTAACAATGAGAAGACTTCTGCATTGTATCTTTTGTTATGATCAAACATAACCATTAGGTACCTCCTCTAACCACCCTGTCCAACTTTGCCCCTAAAACAGACAAAGCCACTCCAAATTATGATTAATGTGTTTCCCTTAATCAGGTTTACATTAGTACATATGTGTGGCCAAGGCTTTTGTGTGTGTTTAACGTGCTTACTCCCTGGTCTGCAAGGATGTCGACACGAAACTTGTGGAACCAGCATCGTGTCGAAAAGGGGACTGTAGCAGATCAGTCTCCATAATTCCACACTTATCACTTCCAGAGAGGCCCCAGCAAACAAGAGTTTGCACAAAACTCCACAGATTATAACATCTGTCTTTTATCATTTACAGACCTCCAAACTGTTTTACTAAGGACTCAGGAACCTTCAGTAAACCGTGATTAACTATTCTGCGTTGTTGACATGACCAGGACAAAACCTGGCCAGGGGCGCATCCCAGGTCAAAGGTGACTCAGGACCAGCACCACATCCTGGCACCATGTCCAAGGACTGTAAATCCTAAAGATAAAGGGTGTTGATTCAGCTTTACCCAGAACTTTCTTTAGCACTCAAGAAGGGCGTAGGAATGCGTTTGATCACACAAAACCCCTGAACTTCTGATGGTCAGACACTACCCCCTTGTGTTTGACCGGACAGAAGAACTATTGACTTCTCCCCAAAGGATATTTTGTTATTTTAATAAAAGAATTATTGTATTAATGTGCTGTTGTTATACTGTTCTTTTCCAGGGCCGGAGTCGTGGCGAGAACTCCTCATCCTAGTTTTGTTTGCAGGTTGTGTTCTGTTTTAAGGAAATGTAACAATTGTTTCCATCATGTCCTGACAAATGCCTCTGTATAACTTTGCAGTACAAGTGTTTTGCGTGTTTATGAAAAACCAAAAGAAATTGCGAAGCAAGGAATGTTTTAAAACTTAGTTTAAACACTTAAACTTTAGTCAAACTTGCCAAGGCAACACCCTTCTTCGTAAGACACGCCCCTTTTCCAAAGGTGACAAAACTGGCACGCTCCCAGAGAATCATCCCTTCTCCCTTCTCCCTTCTGGCAGCCTGCTTCACCCTTCGCACCTTTCACCCTTCTCGGTGAGCCTGCGGCCTTCTGGCGGACGGTCCAGTAGGACTGCCTCGCCGCCGCAAACCTGGGCCTCGTGGAAGCGAGTTAACTTTCCTTCGTTCTAAAGACCGTGCCTGCTAAAGCGCCTGCTCTTCCCCAAAGGCGCGCAGAAGCAAGTTTTAACCAGCAAAGCAACAGCTGAGAACTCTTTCATGGACCGTGACATAACCTACACAAACTTCAACACGGTACAACCGATGAGAGGCCGTGCGAGTTTGGACAGCAACTAGGCGCTTTGTTCTCTTCCCTGGGTGCACGGGACCCCACCCCTGGAAGAGATCTGCGTGGCGGCACCCCTGGTGTGTGGGCGCTTCATCAGCAAATTACGGACTTTCTGGAGAACATTCAGGGCCTCGTCTCGGACCACTGATATCGACCACGAACCGGGCCAGCACCCGCTGACTACAGAGTAAGTCCGCCGTGACACAACTGCCTTGGCGGCATTACAAAGTCAAACTCTAGCCCCGAAGCCTCCATCTCCTTTTCCCGTTAAAAGTCCTTTAAATTCCCCAATCTAGATTAAACTGTACAAAACATTCCTGGTTTCATCATATCCTCCATGCAACTGTTTATCCCTGTGTATTCCCATTGTGTTCAACCCTTATTGTGTTTTAATGCTTTACCATGTTCCGTCATATTATTCACCATTGTATAATCTTTAATAAAATCCCATAAAGACATTAATGTTTCCCTGTTTATATCAAGAAATGTTCGAAAACAAGAAGAATTTACTTCCTTTAGATTAATGAGACTAGACTAAACAGTTTCTCTAGATCTGTCTAAAACTAGAGTGGTGCCCGAAAGAAATTAATATTTTGATAAGCAAAATATTAATTATTAATTTTCATAATTAACATTCATATTAATTATTAATAAGACCATATTCACTACAGTATTATTTTTGGTGCCTCGTGAGGCCTTGGAAGAATATTCTTGATTAAACATTGAAATTATTAAATAACACCTAAAGTCTTTACACAAATTGCTGTCCACTGAAAGCTGTGTCTAAGCTGTGCTTTAGCTGGTGATGCGTTTAACTGTGTGTGTGTGTGTGTGTGATCATCGCTAGGTGATCAAATGTGGCGCTTCTCGAAATTGTGTGTTGACTTCAAACCGTGTCAGCTGGCCTGACCCGTGAAAGTCTGATACTGTACGTACAGTGGCCGAGCGTCAATTCAAACATTGAATAATGGCTGCGAGACTCCAGCATGAATTAAATGTTTGTTAAAGTTGCCAAAAGTCTGCTGAAGACAGAGAGACTTTGTTGAAGTGGATTGGTTTGGGTGTGTAAAACACGTGGACCTTCAGAGCATCCATTTTGAGATCCTTTTAATGGCTGCGAGCTTCCAGCATTAAGAAGTACTTATTAAAGTTGTTTTAAAGTCCGCTGAAGGACTTTTTGAATTATGAAATTTATTAATGGCTGCGAGATTCCAGCATTAATTAAATACTTGTCAAAAGTTGCTTAGAGTCTGCTGAAAAGCTCAAAGACTTTGCAAATGTTGCATGCATGCTAACACGCTAGCCAAAGTGTGTATATGGGCCCGAGACAAAGCTAATTGCTGCGTTGTACCAGAATTAAGTTAAAATTGTCTCTTACAAGTTGTAAAAATTGCGCGTTGTACGGAATTTATGAAAACTTGTCTCCCTAAGGCTTGTAAGCCGGGGTGTATTCGAGCAGTTAAAAATCCGTGCTGGAAACCTTCACAGCCTAGCTAACTGTGAAAACTCTCCCCTAAAAGCCACGTGGGCTGCCGTGCGTTTTGTCTAAAAGCGTGGTTTGAGCCTGCTATGGTAAATGTGCTTGTGTTTAAGCGTGGCCTTGTACCGGCCTTGTACAAAGCCCTGCTGTGTTTTAAACCGCTGTTTTTTTTTTTAAGAGTTGTAGACTCGTCCAGAGTGAACCTCTGACTGGAAGCTGAAAGCAAGCTTCGCGCCAGGACCCCCAAAGGGGCGGGCCGGAAACGTCACTCCGGAAATCTCAGACTCGCGAGAGTCTCTTTCGCCCCCTAGCGGAAAGGAGGTGCGAAACCACAGACTCCCGAGAGTCTCTATCACCCCCTAGCGGAAGGGAGGTGCTAAACCACTAAGTCACAGGGATAAGCTCCACGCCTCCCTCATGCGGTCACTCAAAGGAAGTACACCCTTCCTGAAAGTAGTGACGCTGATCGAAAAGCTTACAGCTTTGATAATTAATGAATAGTTTAAAGCTTTCATTGACACTGAAACACCTCAGTGATTAATCTTATAAGTAAATTAACATTTGTTAATACGGCTTCGGCAGATAACACTGTTTAATAACTTAAATGCGCAATACATAGGAAACTAAACTCCACTATTATTGTGACATATTACCTGTACTGTAAGTAGCTTTGCTACTGACCCATGCAGTTAATTTGGCTCAATATAAGTGTGACTTTGTGACTTCTCTCTAAGGAGCTGCTAAATTGAATGACGCATTAAAGCTTACTAAAACAGCTACCCACGACAACACTGCTGTTACGTCTGAACAGACTTAACCCCCTGCTCCTGAATTGTTAATTTCACAGACTAGCATCACCCACACCACAGCACTGCTAGCCCTAAATTAACATCCAGCCAACAGGCAATTGCTAACAGCCAATACAAATTTAAATCTGACTCCATCGATTTAATCCTCTCTACAGTTAAAACCCCAATTAACTGTAACCATTGTTAGCAGTTCCTCTAAAAAGCGCAGATCAGCCAACGACAACAGCAACTCCAAAACGGCAGGGAAAGCGTGAAGAACACTGTCAGTGGCAAGCACTAACAGTGAGACTAAACGAAACCCTCTCCGCGTAGACTATGCACACACGCAACTGGTCACCTTGCTGATGACTGACACGCTTAGAGACACCAGCCTCTCAGTGAAAAGCCTAACAATGAGAAGACTTCTGCATTGTATCTTTTGTTATGATCAAACATAACCATTAGGTACCTCCTCTAACCACCCTGTCCAACTTTGCCCCTAAAACAGACAAAGCCACTCCAAATTATGATTAATGTGTTTCCCTTAATCAGGTTTACATTAGTACATATGTGTGACGCCAAGGCTTTTGTGTGTTTAACGTGTGGCTTACTCCCTGGTCTGCAAGGATGTCGACACGAAACTTGTGGAACCAGCATCGTGTCGAAAAGGGGGGACTGTAGCAGATCAGTCTCCATAATTCCACACTTATCACTTCCAGAGAGGCCCCAGCAAACAAGAGTTTGCACAAAACTCCACACGGATTATAACATCTGTCTTTTATCATTTACAGACCTCCAAACTGTTTTACTAAGGACTCAGGAACCTTCAGTAAACCGTGATTAACTATTCTGCGTTGTTGACATGACCAGGACAAAACCTGGCCAGGACGCATCCCAGGTCAAAGGTGACTCAGGACCAGCACCACATCCTGGCACCATGTCCAAGGACTGTAAATCCTAAAGATAAAGGGTGTTGATTCAGCTTTACCCAGAACTTTCTTTAGCACTCAAGAAGGACGTAGGAATGCGTTTGATCACACCAAAACCCTGAACTTCTGATGGTCAGACACTACCCCCTTGTGTTTGACCGGACAGAGAACTATTGACTTCTCCCCAAAGGATATTTTGTTATTTTAATAAAAGAATTATTGTATTAATGTGCTGTTGTTATACTGTTCTTTTCCAGGACGCGGAGTCGTGGCGAGAACTCCTCATCCTAGTTTTGTTTGCAGGTTGTGTTCTGTTTTAAGGAAATGTAACAATTGTTTCCATCATGTCCTGACAAATGCCTCTGTATAACTTTGCAGTACAAGTGTTTTGCGTGTTTATGAAAAACCAAAAGAAATTGCGAAGCAAGGAATGTTTTAAAACTTAGTTTAAACACTTAAACTTTAGTCAAACTTGCCAAGGCAACACCCTTCTTCGTAAGACACGCCCCTTTTCCAAAGGTGACAAAACTGGCACGCTCCCAGAGAATCATCCCTTCTCCCTTCTCCCTTCTGGCAGCCTGCTTCACCCTTCGCACCTTTCACCCTTCTCGGTGAGCCTGCGGCCTTCTGGCGGACGGTCCAGTAGGACTGCCTCGCCGCCAAACCTGGGCCTCGTGGAAACGAGTTAACTTTCCTTCGTTCTAAAGACCGTGCCTGCTAAAGCGCCTGCTCTTCCCCAAAAGAGCGCGCAGAGAAGCAAGTTTTAACCAGCAAAGCAACAGCTGAGAACTCTTTCATGGACCGTGACATAACCTACACAAACTTCAACTTTTACACGGTACAACCGATGAGAGGCCGTGCGAGTTTGGACAGCAACTAGACGCTTTTGTTCTCTTCCCTGGGTGCACGGCGACCCCCACCCCTGGAAGAGATCTGCACGTGACGGCACCCCTGGTGTGTGGAGCGCTTCATCAGCAAGTTACGGACTTTCTGGAGAACATTCAGGACGCCGTCTCGGACCACTGATATCGACCACACCGAACCGGGCCAGCACCCGCTGACTACAGAGTAAGTCCGACGTGACACAACTGCCTTGGCGGCATTACAAAGTCCAAACTCTAGCCCCAAGCCTCCATCTCCTTTTCCCGTTAAAAGTCCCTTTAAATTCCCCAATCTAGATTAAACTGTACAAAACATTCCTGGTTTCATCATATCCTCCATGCAACTGTTTATCCCTGTGTATTCCCATTGTGTTCAACCCTTATTGTGTTTTAATGCTTTACCATGTTCCCGTCATATTATTCACCATTGTATAATCTTTAATAAAATCCCATAAAGACATTAATGTTTCCCTGTTTATATCAAGAAATGTTCAAAAACAAGAAGAATTTACTTCCTTTAGATTAATGAGACTAGACTAAACAGTTTCTCTAGATCTGTCTAAAACTAGAGTGGTGCCCGAAAGAAATTAATATTTTGATAAGCAAAATATTAATTATTAATTTTCATAATTAACATTCATATTAATTATTAATAAGACCATATTCACTACAGTATTATTTTTGGTGCCTCGTGAGGCCTTGGAAGAATATTCTTGATTAAACATTGAAATTATTAAATAACACCTAAAGTCTTTACACAAATTGCTGTCCACTGAAAGCTGTGTCTAAGCTGTGCTTTAGCTGGTGATGCGTTTAACTGTGTGTGTGTGTGTGTGTGATCATCGCTAGGTGATCAAATGTGAAGCGCTATCGAAATTGTGTGTTGACTTCAAACCGTGTCAGCTGGCCTGACCCGTGAAAGTCTGATACTGACGTACAGTGACGCGAAAGCGTCAATTCAAACATTGAATAATGGCTGCGAGACTCCAGCATGAATTAAATGTTTGTTAAAGTTGCCAAAAGTCTGCTGAAGACAGAGAGACTTTGTTGAAGTGGATTGGTTTGGGTGTGTAAAACACGTGGACCTTCAGAGCATCCATTTTGAGATCCTTTTAATGGCTGCGAGCTTCCAGCATTAAGAAGTACTTATTAAAGTTGTTTTAAAGTCCGCTGAAGGACTTTTTGAATTATGAAATTTATTAATGGCTGCGAGATTCCAGCATTAATTAAATACTTGTCAAAAGTTGCTTAGAGTCTGCTGAAAAGCTCAAAGACTTTGCAAATGTTGCATGCATGCTAACACGCTAGCCAAAGTGTGTATATGGGCCCGAGACAAAGCTAATTGCTGCGTTGTACCAGAATTAAGTTAAAATTGTCTCTTACAAGTTGTAAAAATTGCCGCGTTGTACCGGAATTTATGAGAAAACTTGTCTCCCTAAGGCTTGTAAGCCGGGGTGTATTTCAACGGATTAAAAATCCGTGCTGGAAGCCTTCACAGCCTAGCTAACTGTGAAAACTCTCCCTAAAAGCCACGTGGGCTGCCGTGCGTTTTGTCTAAAAACGTGGTTTGAGCCTGCTATGGTAAATGTGCTTGTGTTTAAAACGTGGCCTTGTACCGGCCTTGTACAAAGCCCTGCTGTGTTTTAAACCGCTGTTTTGGTTTTTTTTAAGAGTTGTAGACTCGTCCAGAGTGAACCTCTGACTGGAAGCTGAAAGCAAGCTTCGCGCCAGGACCCCCAAAGGGGCGGGCCGGAAACGTCACTCCGAAATCTCAGACTCGCGAGAGTCTCTTTCGCTAGCGGAAAGGAGGTGCGAAACCACAGACTCCCGAGAGTCTCTATCACCCCCTAGCGGAAGGGAGGTGCTAAACCACTAAGTCACAGGGATAAGCTCCACGCCTCCCTCATGCGGTCACTCAAAGGAAGTACACCCTTCCCTGAAAGTAGTGACGCTGATCGAAAAGCTTACAGCTTTGATAATTAATGAATAGTTTAAAGCTTTCATTGACACTGAAACACCTCAGTGATTAATCTTATAAGTAAATTAACATTTGTTAATACGGCTTCGGCAGATAACACTGTTTAATAACTTAAATGCGCAATACATAGGAAACTAAACTCCACTATTATTGTGACATATTACCTGTACTGTAAGTAGCTTTGCTACTGACCCATGCAGTTAATTTGGCTCAATATAAGTGTGACTTTGTGACTTCTCTCTAAGGAGCTGCTAAATTGAATGACGCATTAAAGCTTACTAAAACAGCTACCCACGACAACACTGCTGTTACGTCTGAACAGACTTAACCCCTGCTCCTGAATTGTTAATTTCACAGACTAGCATCACCCACACCACAGCACTGCTAGCCTAAATTAACATCCAGCCAACAGGCAATTGCTAACAGCCAATACAAATTTAAATCTGACTCCATCGATTTAATCCCTCTCTACAGTTAAAACCCCAATTAACTGTAACCATTGTTAGCAGTTCCTCTAAAAGCGCAGATCAGCCAACGACAACAGCAACTCCAAAACGGCAGGGAAAGCGTGAAGAACACTGTCAGTGGCAAGCACTAACAGTGAGACTAAACGAAACCCTCTCCGCGTAGACTATGCACACACGCAACTGGTCACCTTGCTGATGACTGACACGCTTAGAGACACCAGCCTCTCAGTGAAAAGCCTAACAATGAGAAGACTTCTGCATTGTATCTTTTGTTATGATCAAACATAACCATTAGGTACCTCCTCTAACCACCCTGTCCAACTTTGCCCCTAAAACAGACAAAGCCACTCCAAATTATGATTAATGTGTTTC